>CM077152.1:178904284-179107066 GCA_039583875.1 Platanthera guangdongensis | reverse complement strand
TTCTCCCATACAAGGCCTCGAAAGGCGTCATTCCAATACTCGCCTGATAACTGTTATTATATGCAAACTCCACCTGTTTAGGTGATCTTCCCACTGCTTTCCGAAATCCAAGACGCATATATGAAGCATGTCCTCCATCGTCCGGTTGACCCCTCAGTCTGACCATCCGTCTGTGGATGAAAGGCTGTGCTGAAACTCAACTTAGTTCCCAACAACTATGCACCAGCCTCCAGTCGTTCGATGTGAAGCATCCATCTCGGTCACTAACAATACTGCGGGGAACACCATACAATCGTACAATATAATCCACATAGAGTTTGGCTAACTTCTCCACTGGATATTCCTTTCTGTTCGGATAAAATGCGACACCTTTGTCAATCTATCTACGACCACCCAGATGCATCGTTTCCCCTCTGCGACTTTGGCAAACCCTGCACAAAATCCATAGAAATGTCATCGAATTTCCACTCCGGGATAGGTAGGGACTTCAAGAAACCTCCGGTCTTCTGACACTCAGCCTTTACCAAGGCACACGTCTGACACTTGGCCACATAAAGTTCATATCCTTCTTCAATCCTGGCCACCAGAACAACTTCTTCATGTCTTTATACATCTTCGTGCTCCCCGGGTAGATTGAGTACTTGGTATGATGAGCCTCGTACAACAACTCCTCCCGAAGATTACACGCACTAAGAACGCATAGGCGATCGTCCCTCCTTAGCAGTCCATCCTCTATAGCAAATTGGGAATTTGACTCATCCAAAGATTCATCTAAGATCTACTTCATGCTGCTATCTTGAACCAATGCCCGCTGAACTCTATCTGCTAGGTCATACTGCACCTCTGTCCAAAACAATTTCGCCTCGGCACTAGACTGTTTGTCGACGCAAGTTATCTCCAATGCCTCCAATTCACGGACCAAACTCTCATCAAGTACCGACAACCAGCTGGCTCGCGCAGGAACCCTACGACTCAACGCATTTGCCACTGCATTTCCTTTCCCGGGCACATAATGTATCTCGAAGGTGTAGTCCCCCAGGAACTCCATCCACCTCTGCTGCCTCATGTTCAGGTCCTTCTGATCCAACAGGTACTTCAGGCTCTTATGATCGGTGTAGATGTCGACCTTCACACCGTACAGATAGTGCCTCCACAGCTTTAGAGCAAATATCACGGCCACTAACTCTAAGTCATGGACCGGATAATTCCGCTCATGAACCTTAAATTGTCGTGAACCATAGGCTATCACGCACCCATGCTGTAGCAGAACACAGCCCAAACCACTGCCTGAAGCATCACTATAGATTTCGAACCCTTCAGTCCCACTCGGCCAACATAAAATAGGCATCGTTGTTAACCGCCTCTTCAATTCTTCAAAAGCCTACTTGCACTCCAACGACCACACAAACTTTTGGTCCTTCCTTGTCAACATAGTGAGTGGTAGCACTATCCGTGAGAAGTTCTCTACGAAGCACCTGTAGTAGCCGACAAGCCACAGAAAGCTCCGGACTTCCGCCATTGTAGTCAGTACAGGCCACTCCCGTATCGCCACTATCTTCGCCGGATCCACCATCCCTTCTCCACTAATAACATGACCAAGGAACGCTACCGAGGATAACCAGAACGCACACTTGGATAACTTAGCATACAACTGATTTCTTCTCAACATCTCCAACACCAAATACAGATGCTTGTAGTGATCTTCCTCACACTGCGAGTACACCAGGATATCGTCGATAAATACTATCACGAAACGATCCAGGTACTCTCTGAATGTCATGTTCATCAGATCCATAAACACGAATTACGCATTGGCAACCTAAACGGCATGACCATGAACTCGTAATGCCCAAACCGCGTGTTAAACGCTATCTTTGGGATGTCGCTTTCCCTTATCCTTAATTGGTAGTAACTAAATTTCAGATCTATTTTCGAATATACTGTAGACCCAACCAACTGATCAAATATATTGTCAATCGTTGTGATCAGATACTTATTCTTCTCCGTAAGCTTGTTCAACTCCTGATAGTCAATATAGAGTCGCAAGCTCCCATCTTTCTTCTTAACAAAGAGGACCGGTGCACTCCAAGGCGACGAATTTGGACGCACATACCCTTGCTCCAACAACTCTTGCAGTTGCACCTTCACCTCTGCCATCTCTCTTGGCGTTATCTGATACGGAGAGCGTGACACTGGTTTGGTACCCAGCACCAGCTCAATAGTAAAATAAATCTCCCCCTGAGGAGGGGCTCCTGGGAGATCATCCGGAAACACATCAGGATATTCAGACACAACTGGAATACTGCTCAAACTTGGCTAAGGCGTTGAAGTCTGCACTAATGTGACAAACAGCTCTGCCCCAGACCAAATTGTCGTGACCACCTGAAGGGCCGACATCAAAACCTTACCCGAACCCTTCATGCCTGCGAACGTAGTCTCCCGATCAGTATTCAGTCCCAACTTAACCTTTTTTCGGTTGCAATCAATACATGCTCGCTGCTCCGAGAGCCAGTTCATACCAAAAATTACGTCGAACTCCACTAACGGCAATACCGACGCTTGCAAGTCAACTCCTGATCCTCAATCTGAATCTTAACCACACAGACTCTATCGGCGTGCATTGAGCACCCATTGGGCAACAACACATCCAACTTGTCTTTAGCCATCGAGGAAGGCACTCTGATGCGCGATACGAATCGTTCGGACAAGAAAGAATGCAAAGCTCCCGTATTAAATAGGGCTCTCGCCGGATAATCAAAAATCAACACGAAGCCTAGCACAAACAAATGTAAGCTAACATATAAAAGGTAACAACTACATAAAGTTAAACTGCTATAATTTAACTCATACCTGTCACCACGTCAGCTTGTTTTATGGCCTCTTGCAGACCAAGGTTATAAACTTTAGGCTGGGCTGGAGCATGGTGGGAAGCGGTTGACTCCACTGCCTTCCCTTTCTCTTCATAGGTTGCTCCAGGCTTCCTCTCGGACTTTGCACGTCCGCTCCAACACTCACGAGCAAAATGCCCCATCTTTCCGCAGTTATAGCACGCTCCTGGGACTCGTCTTGTGGTTGCCCCTGTCGCACCAGACGAAGGGGTTGAGTTCAAAGTCTTCGGCTTCTTGTTCCATCTGCGGAAACCCGACTTTGCATTTGGCACTTTGAACTCTG
The DNA here is from genome assembly GCA_039583875.1 of Platanthera guangdongensis. NCBI lineage: Eukaryota > Viridiplantae > Streptophyta > Magnoliopsida > Asparagales > Orchidaceae > Platanthera > Platanthera guangdongensis. The sequence goes on along the minus strand of CM077152.1, from coordinate 179,103,895 downwards.
ACTTCTTTTCCCCCTGGATCCTTCTTCTCTTGCACTTTCTTCACGACCTTATCCAATGACCAGGCCGAATTTACCAAGGCTAGGAAGCCCTGCGCCTTAGGCCCAGCAAGGAGAAGCTGAAGGTCGCCACGTAGACCCTCATAGAATCGATTGGTCTTCCGCTCCTCTTCCGTAAACATAGCACCAGCATAACGACCCAACAGCATAAACTCGTGGAGATACTCATCCACGCTTCTGCCTCCCTGAGTCAGACCAAGGTACTGATTCTCCATATCAAGCTTCTAAGCAGAGGGTAGATATCTGGCAAGAACAACCTTGAGAATTCCTCCATAGGCACATCCGCAAGTTGCCTTCCCACTAAGAGATGAACCTCCAACTCGTCCCACCACAGCCTCGCCTCACCAGCCAATAGGAAGGTCGCTATGGTGGTCTTCTGCCACTCAACAGTTTCTGTGGCCGTCAAGACCCTCTTTATCGTAGAGATCCAATCCTCAGCTTGAGTTGGCGTTCCAATCCCGTCGAACCTTGGAGGATTCAATCTCATTACATGCTTGAGCTGCTTCTCCATAGCTCTCCTTGGTGCTACCTGATCAACTATCGCGTGCTCTACCACTCCGGCTCTGCCGCCCTAATCGGTTCTTGCTCATTAACAGGTGGTACATGGTGCATTTTCCCTGCAGGTTGGGCATTTATCATAGCAAAGACTGCTTCAGCAAGCAATCTGATGGTTTCCGCTGAAGGAGGTGTTGTAGGTAGGTCCCTCGGTGCACTACTTTCCGCCGACTGCGGGCGTTCCGATTGCCCAGCATCGCTCCTAGCCGCCTATAATAGCAAAGACCCTTGATTAGACGACAAACAGATTGCTAAAAACAATCATTGGAACACTCAGATTCCTCAAAACAAGCGTATTTTTCATTCCTAAGGGACATTCGTGGGTTCTTTTTGATGTTATAACGATGACGCACACATGTGCTCACCACCCCTTAAAAGAATTCGTCCACAAATTCATTTAAGTTGACCACACGGAACCAAAAGTCTGATACCAAATTGTAATACCCCTATCCGTCGTATGACATATAACAGAAGGTCCAGCTGGAACCCGACGCCATATACCACGGACAGTCGGAAGGGTTACATAACAATATCAAAACCAAACAACTATAACTACTCGTCCTACACAGAGCATTCTAGCGGAAGCTTTTAAACAGTTATAAAGAACCCATAATTGAAATATCAACTATCATGAATGTTCACAACTGCTACAGGAATGAAATAACAAATACAAAGAAAGTATTTGGCCTTATGGCCTTATAAGAGTTTCACTTAACAAAGTAGTGTTTTTCATACATCGGCTCGCAGGCCGGCCACACATGACAAAACAAAATTCAACTATTCTCTTTGACCTTCGAGGGCCAGCTCAGCAACATGGGCTTCCGCCCGCTATTTAGCACTCAGCTCCGCAGCACCTGCAAGTAACATTCCACCGCACGGTGGCAAACAAAGCAACGGTCAGCCAAAGCCGACCAAATTATAACGACCCCACCCCTTACTCAGGACGGCGGTGCTCCTTCCCTGCAATTCATTAGCCAGCTAAACAATAAAAGTGCGAATATACTACGCCACATGTGTAGCCTCTCACGGCCCAAACACCCCGTGCACTCAGGGCACATTAACGGTGAATCTGGTCAATTCCGTGGCTTCACCACCATCCCTGGGATGGCAACAATGTGAGCATTCTAGCTTTTTTGACCACTGTCTAAGGCTCCCGACTATGCCAACGGCCAGTCCCTCTTTGGGTCTCTCGCACCGAACCACATAGCTCGGGTCCGATTCCATTTTCCCGTTGCTCACAACGCGTAGTACACCTTAAGACATACGCACGAGCCAAGCTTCTCTCGGATCCCGCCACAATCCAAACACCACATAACCCAGTTATGTACAAGGTCGGCTCCAGGCCGCCAAATTAGCAGAATTACGTTTCCGCTCAGTTTTATGGGTGTGCCTTGGAGTTAATCCCCAAGGATCCCTGCTGCAATCTACCGTGTAGAAACCCGAAAACACAAAACACGGAGTCTTCTCCGGCAAACCATACAAAATACAACATCACCGATCCAGACCAACATGTCTGGGTAGGCTTCACACACAATGCATATGTCCGTACTTCGATTCCGGACTCTATATGCAACACAAGGGGTACTATTCATGTTAATCCCAAGGAACATCGCACACTCACCGCACACTCGCGGGAGCGGGTTTCCTTATGCAAAAGAAGGAGAGCTTCACATGCTCAAGTAGAGAATCATTACCCTTGAAGTACGCTTCTGCGCCATGGAAAAAACATATGGATAGAAGGCTTCACAATGGAATTTCCTCCGCGGATCCGCTCTCGGTTCTCAAAACGGTGCTCTGATGCTCCGTCGGCAGACGGAATCCTCCCTTTCCTTCCTCCTCTCTCCAACTCCTTAGAAAGAGAATGGTGGAGAGAAAATGAGGAGTTTAACCTCCATTTCCGGCCTTATCAGAGCAGGAACACATCTGGGTCGTTGGATCTTAATTAAAGAAAACGAACGGCTCAGATCCGCCCAAAAATCATCAAACCTGGGCCGAACACGGCCTCGCACACGGCCGTGTCCCAGGCCGTGTGCCTCGATCCAAACACAATCGTCGAGCAGAGAAGAGGACACGGGTCGAGATACGCCCGTGTCTCAACCTGACACGCCCGTGTCGGTTTCCGACATGCCCATGCACTGGGGTCGTGTCACTAGTAACCGCCACGCCAATCGACACGACTCTTGGGAACACGGGTGGTGACACGAGTATGCACACGCTCGTGTCTTTTGACACGCCCGTGTCACGCTACCGTGTTTCCTGTCGTGTCCTTCTCTGGATACAGCCGACCAACACAAAGAACCACACGGCCTTGGACATTCCCGTGTCTTAGGCTGTGTACCCCTATACAGGCATCAAAAATTCTCTTGGACACGACCAGCTCGATATGATTTTCGGGGCGTTACACATTGGTCCTGCAACATGGGATAAAGTATGCCATTTTAGAAAACCTATCCACAACTACAAAAATGGAGTCGTGTTGATGAAGAGTGGTGGGAAGGCCTAACACGAAATCCATGCTCACGTCTTCCCATGGCACGGAAGGAATCAGTAGAGGGGTGTATAACCCAAAATTGGATTTAGTGTCCTTAGATACTTGACATGTACGACAACTACTCATTATCCCTCCAACCATCGCTTTAAGTTTAGGCCAGTAAAATTTCTCCTAAACGAGTGTAATGGTCTTATCCCTTTCAAAGTCCACTCAAGACCTCTGCTATGTAATTCCCAAATAATGTGGTGTCGTAATGAGGATCGAGGAATACACAACTTCTCATGCCTAAACAGATAACCCTCCCCAATAACAAATGCAGATATGGTCGTTGGAGAGCTATCCTGAGCGGAGAAATACACCTCATGGAAATCTGGGCAAGTGGCATATCGATCAGTCCATGTTTTATACCTATTTTCGGACGCATCTGGGCTAGTTTTCACGCGTTTGCACTTCACTTTTAGTTCTATATCGTTCATATCTCATCTTATCTTTATTTCCAAAGGAAGTGCACATTTATGCCCGTGGTTGTGTATTTTGTTATTTTTATAGTTTGTACTCCCTTTTGTGATTGTCTGGAATGTCTACACAGATTAGTGATTGGTTTTTCCTTTCGGTACAGGGGTCGTGTGCGTGTTCCGGGATGGTTGTGAAACAGGAATACTGCGCACGATCATGGGATCTAATGCGCACGACCACTGGTCGTGCGCCCATGATCGTGCGCACTACTCTACGTTTTTCAGAATCAGCCTGGGGTAAGCGCACGACCACTAGACATACTGCACACGACCACCGGTCGTGCGCCACTGATCGTGTGCATTGATTCCTCTTTTCTGGAGTCCTGTCTGGGTAATCGCACGATCATTGGACTTAGTGCGCACGACCACTGGTCGTGCGCCACTTCTCATGCGCATTATCCCAGTTCTTCTTCCTGATATTCCATGCCAGTGCGCACGAGCACAGGACATAGTGCGCACGACCACTGGTCGTGCGCCTGTGATCGTGCGCATTGTTCATTTCTGCTTTTGTATAAATAGTGTAGGTTCTGCCCTAATTCGGGATTGCTCATTTTCCTCCGCCGTTTTCCGCCTTCTCCTCCGTTCCCCTTCAATCTCCACCCTAGGGAGGTGCTCCGGGCAAGCTTTCACCGCCAAATCCGAGCTGGAGCTTCCTCTCGGCCATCTCCTTCATCCGTGAGCTTCAAGTAGGGTTTGACGCCATAGCCATCAAGCAAAGGAAAGCTAGCAAACTTCGTCCGCTATCGTGAGACGAAGAAGACGGGCCATTGGAAGGTGGTGACAGCCCTTCTCTATCCGGACGCAGTTGAGGACCGAGCTTGGATGCGGAATGACAACCCGACGATTCCAACCGTGAATCCTCAGCAAGACTTCGGATTCGGTTGATCTCTTGACTTGTTCTTGCTTTATTGTTGAATGTTGGTGTTTAACTTTAGTTATATTGATGAAGTATGCTTAGTTTGTAAAACGATTTTATACAATCATGTCTATGTGATTTTGTATGTTTTCGTTATTTACTTGAGTTGCGCCATATTCCATCCACCATCCATCCGCCCTTGCCGCACTAGCAATTGCTAGTGACGTGCGTAGCGAAGAGGTGCTTACGACCCTCATTCCGCCATTCTCACCACCTCATCCGCAAGCCTACTCGCACATCCGCCTAGCGATTCGGTGCATAGCGGCCCGACTAGTCTTCCATCCCGCCTGGCGAAGCATCGCATAGCGGCGTTGCATAGGAGTAGTTGTTAGCCTTTTATTTTCTGTTTCCGCAACATCAAAACCTCCCCTTAGTTAGCTCCGACCTGATGACTTCAATCTCAAGTCCTCCTCGAAATTAACTCCACCTTACTGTGTTCCTTATGAGATCGATACTTGGGAAAACCCCCATTTTATATTACTTGTGCGACCGGTTCACTGCCGTGATCTTAAGCATCAAGTTTTTGGCGTCGTTGCCGGGGAACACAGTCGTGTGAGTTTGTGGAGAGGGAGATAATAGATTGAAGCCCTTTTCCATTTGTGCATATCATTTTTTTTTATTTGCTTTTGTTATTAGAATTTTTATTTTGCTTATTTATTTTTACCCTTTTCTGATTTTTGATTTAGATAGCAGATCCGTGCTATTTTTATTTTAGCTGTGTAGCACTTTTTCAGCAATTATTTTTGTTCGTGATGGATCCTGATGCTGAGTGTCGTATCCTTGACACTTTGCGCTGATCCATCAATGTCATTGCTGTTATGAATGCTGAACATTGCATTCGGTGTTTGTTATGTCAAGGTGTGGGCCACATGTTGAAGGATTGCCCTCGTTTGGGTAAGCCTTCTCCCTCTGAGGGCGTGTGCACAACAACCTCCTGTTCGCGGAAGACTGTTGTGGACAGGGCTACCAGGGTGTTGTCTGGCCTATACACTGATATAACGCACTTTGCTCATTCTTTACCCGTTGAGATTACTGAAGAATATCTGGCCGCATACAGCTCTTTTATGGGTCCCTCGATCCCTTTTTACGAGCTTTCCTTGAGTGATGATGATCACTCTGGTGTTATCCAACAAAAAGAGGAGCAGGAACTCATGGATGCTCCTGTATGGGACGATGAGATTGTTCCGGTCGTCGACGGGGTGGCGTCAGCGAATGATTTTGCGATGGGGCATGCTCATTCAGTGCTTGATTTTGAGAGCCGTCTTGCCCCTCTGCAACTTTTGCCGGATTGTGCTATTCCTCTTTCTTGTGAGTCGGTTGATGATGCCGTGATTGTTGATGATTCGGTGCCCGAGGTTGCGCTGAAGTGGGATGATGATTCATCTATCTCCAACAGAGAAAGTGGATCTTCAGAACACTTTTACGCACCCTGGTGGGATGAGGAATATTCTCTTTCCGATGCGGAGGTTTGCACCTCCTTATTGGATGAGGCCATTCCTCTAACCACCGTGGACCTCGAGTTCTCGGATTCCCCTCGGTATGACTCGTATGATACCGACGATGATCTCTGCTTGGATCCTGCTGAGAGTGAGACCGGGATCACTCTCCCATTTTCTGATTCTTTTAGTTCTTCTTCTCTTTTATTACTTGATCCTCCTTCCTTATCTGAGCCTGTGCGGGATGAGTCTCCACAGGTACGTTGGGATGACGATGAGCTTTGTGCTCATGTTGTTGTCATCGCCTCCTACGGGCCTGTGATAGACGATACCTTGCTAGACAAGGATTTCTTTTGTGATAAGATGAGCGTGGACCAGTTCTCCTCCTCTTCTTATTTCTTATTTCCTCTGCCTGCGAGGAACAGGTATGATTATTTAGGCAGAGGGTAACTGCTCTATCACCGTATCGGTACCCATTATCGAAACGGATATTGGGACAGTTACCTGTGCATTTTTCTTTTCATAGGCCCATTAGCTAGAACCTTTTCGTAGTCGAATAAGTCGTGCTGGGATGACAGTAACCCCAGTACTTATCTTTCATTTCCTGCATTTTTATTTTTCATGTCTATTTTAGTTTTAGCATTTCTTTTTGTATATTTTTCTTTTGTTTTTTCGGAGCTCACCCCTGTAGGTATTCATAGCAAATCGCATTGGCGGGGTTCTGATTCTTCGTATGGCGGGCCTGCTTCTATTTCCACGCGTCTTCTGTTATGCTCACTAGCTGAGCATGGGGTAAACTCTTCCCTTAGCTCTTTATGATTTTAATTTCTCTATCTTATGATTTGTTGCTTAGTTTAAGTCTGGGGGAGAGATCTGTTACCTATTGCACGTACACATCTCATGTGCGTACTAGAATCTTTTATTGTTTTATTTTGCTTAGTTCATTGCATCACACACCACTGCACCCACATGAGCGCGTGCTTAGCTTTTTGCGTGATGCGAGTTAAACTCATTTCTTCGTTAGATTTGGAAAAATTATGGTGCTGACATAGGATTGTGAGACGGAGTAAAATGTTGGCCTTGTTGTGTTTCTAGTCAACTGGTCTCGTCTCGTGTAGAAATTGGAGTAGATTTAATTTTTCTGTATGCTTTTAGTTTTATATTTTTCTAATTGCGTAAATACTTTTTATTCTACTCAAAAGTTGGTGAATCCGGTGTGAATCCGACGGTAGCTTAGGGATGTGTGTAGACGGCCGTTAGTTTTGTATTGCTCGAGTCGGGAGGAGGGATAGTCTTTCTCGTTGGCTAAGAACTTGCCCCAAGCTATTCTTGAAGCATGGGTATAGGTTAGTCATGCATGAGCGTGATGTAGGCCATCATTTTGGCCCGGTTGAGCTTTGTACCGTTCCTGACGTCTTATCCTCGCTAGCCCCGTTGTGCCTACCCCTCCTTTTGATTAAGCTCCACCATGATTTCACCAAAGCCTCATAGCCAATCCTAGTCGCACACCCAAGTTGAGCTTTAGTGTTTACATTTTAATGTTGGCGTGTGATGTGGTGATTTTACTTGTGATTTTGTGGATGTGCTCCAATGTTATATTTGCTGAAATTGCAAAAATAAAAAGATGATTTGAATAAAAAAACAAAAAGAAAAAAATTTGTAAAGAAAAAAAAATTGAAAAGAAAAAGTTTTAATTGATAATCTTTTTGGAAATGTGATTACATTTGGAGTAGGCGGTACACACACCCATTTTTGAAAAGTTAAGTTTGGGGTGTGGTGTACCCGCATTTATTTTGGTTAGCTGATGGATTATTTCTTTGATAGCTCATTTGGGTTAGGTGCATAGCCTTCTTGTTTATCCTTGTTTACCTCACCGAAACCCAAGCCCCGTCTCTTCACCTAAAGTCCTACTGATTCGTGTGTGAACCAAACCAGTGCCGTGGAGAGAATGCGAAAGGGCAAGCATATGGTCACCGACATTGGTGGATTCCTTTGGAGGTTATCCGGAGCCCCGATCTTCGGCAATGCTCGTCTAGCGATTAGTCTACTTTCTCCCTACGTGTGACCGAATGATTCACCGTGATTCCATTTTTGAGTAATAATAACATTTTGATACGCATTGTGAAAAGTATAAACTATTTTGTATACTTAGAAATTTCTTCTATTATATTTTTACGTGCGCGAGCATGCGACTTCGCATGGTACTTCATATCGCAATTTCTTTGTTAACTAGTATTTTTCCCTATCTGCTTAGATTTTGTTTGCTCGGGACGCGCAAACAGTTAAGTCTAGGGGTGTGATGAGTCCATGTTTTATACCTATTTTCGGACTCATCTGGGCTAGTTTTCACGCGTTTGCACTTCACTTTTAGTTTTATATCGTTCATATCTCATCTTATCTTTATTTCCATAGGAAGTGCACATTTATGCCTGTGGTTGTGTATTTTGTTATTTTTGTAGTTTGTACTCCCTTTTGTGATTGTCTGGAATGTCTGCATAGATTAGTGATTGGTTTTTCCTTTCGGTACAGGGGTCGTGTGCGTGTTCCGGGATGGTTGTGAAACAGGAATAATGCGCACGATCATGGGATCTAATGCGCACGACCACTGGTTGTGCGCCCCTGATCGTGCGCACTACTCTACGTTTTCCAGAATCAGCCTAGGGTAAGCGCACGACCACTGGACATACTGCGCACGACCACCGGTCGTGCGCCACTGATCGTGTGCATTGATTCCTCTTTTCTGGAGTCCTGTCTGGTTAATCGCACGATCATTGGACTTAGTGCGCACGACCACTGGTCGTGCGCCACTTCTCGTGCGCATTATCCCAGTTCTTCTTCCTGATATTCCATGTCAGTGCGCACGAGCACAGGACATAGTGCGCATGACCACTGGTCGTGTGCATATGATCGTGCGCATTGTTCATTTCTGCTTTTGTATAAATAGTGCAGGTTCCGCCCTAATTCGGTATCGCTCATTTTCCTCCGCCGTTTTTCGTCTTCTCCGCCGTTCCCCTTCAATCTCCACCCTAGGGAGGTGCTCCGGGCAAGCTTTCACCGCCAAATCCGAGCCGGAGCTTCCTCTCGGCCTTCTCCTTCATCCGTGAGCTTCAAGTAGGGTTTGACGCCATAGCCATCAAGCAAAGGAAAGCTAGCAAACTTCGTCCGCTATCGTGAGACGAAGAAGACGGGCCATTGGAAGGTGGTGACAGCCCTTCTCTATCCCGGACGCAGTTGAGGACCGAGCTTGGACGCGGAATGACAACCTGATGATTCCAACCGTGAATCCTCATCAAGACTTCGGATTTGGTCGATCTCTTGACTTGTTCTTGCTTTATTATTGAATATTGGTGTTTAACTTTAGTTATATTGATGAAGTATGCTTAGTTTGTAAAACGATTTTATACAATCATGTCTATGTGATTTTGTATGTTTTCGTTATTTACTTGAGTTGCGTCATATTCCATCCACCATCCATCCGCCCTTGCCGCACTAGCAATTGCTAGTGGCGTGCGTAGCGAAGAGGTGCTTACGACCCTCATTCCGCCATTCTCAACACCTCATCCGCAAGCCTACTCGCCCATCCGCCTAGCGATTCGGTGCATAGCGGCCCGACTAGTCTTCCATCCCGCCTGGCGAAGCATCGCATAGCGGCATTGCATAGGATTAGTTGTTAGCCTTTTATTTTCTGTTTCCGCAACATCAAAACCTCCCCTTAGTTAGATCCGACCTGAGGACTTCAATCTCAAGTCCTCCTCGAAATTAACTCCACCTTACTGTGTTCCTTGTGAGATCGATACTTGGGAAAACCCCCATTTTATATTACTTGTGCGACCGGTTCACTGCCGTGATCTTAAGCATCACATATTCATCCTTAACTCGTTTGAATCCTACAACATTGACTTGCATGGTAGACCGCAGAAGGGTATGGCGACTAAGTGCATCGACAACTCGGTTGTCAGACCCCTTAAGGTGCTTAAGACTAAACGTGTACCCTTGTAAGAAAGCTATCCGCTTAGCGTGACGCGGGCTGATTTTATGCTGACCGTTTATGAAATGCAAAACATCATGATCGGAGAGGATCACAAACTCCTTGGAGAGGAGATAGTGCCTCCAATGATGCAAACATCTAATTACGGCATAAAACTCTCTATCGTAGTTCGAATAATTCAATTTAGCGTCCGTTAGTTTCTCACAGAAATAACTGACCGGGTGACCCTCTTGACTTAAAACACCTCCTATTCCAACCCCTGACGCGTCACAGGTAAGCTCAAAGACCTTGGTGAAGTCTGGTAGACGTAACACTGGTGCCTCGGTCATGAGCTTCTTAATACGTTGGAAGGCAAAGGTGGCGGACTTCGTCCAAGTGAACTCACCCTTCTTCATGCAGTCACTAATAGGTGCCATAATGATACTAAAGTCTCGTATGAAGCGGAGATAGAAAGTAGCCAAACCATGGAAACTACGCACCTCTCGTAGGCTAATCGGTTCGGGCCAGTCCTTAATCACCCGAACCTTTCCAGGATCAACTCGAATTCCCTCAGACCCGACTATATAACCTAGAAACTCTACCTCCGGAACATAGAATATGAACTTCTTAAGGTTAGGGAATAAGGTTTCCTTCCTCAAGGTGGAAAGAGTCACTCTCAGGTGGGAGATGTGCTCGGCAGTGGAGGTGCTATAGACTAAGATGTCATCGAAATAGACTACCACAAACTTTCCAAATTACAGCCGAAAGACGTGTGTCATCATCCAGGAGAAGGTGTTGGGGGCATTGGATAACCCAAAGGGCATCACAAGCCACTCATATAACTCATCCTTCGATTTAAATGCAGTCTTTCATTCATCTCTCTCACGGAACCTAATTTGGTGATAACCGTTCCTAAGATCTAACTTCGAAAATATAGTGGCGCCAGCTAAAACATCCAAGAGGTAATCTAAACGTGGGATAGGGAACCTATACTTGACGGTAGTCTTGTTGATAGCCCGACTATTAACACACATTCGCCATGAACCATCCTTCTTTGGGGCAAGCAGAGCTGGTACCGCACATGGACTCATACTCATACTAATAAACCCCTTCTTCAACAAGCCCTCTATCTGAACCTGCAACTCCTTAAGGGCAGCGGGATGGAGTCAATAATGGGGCTGGTTGGGCAAGGAAGACCCCGGGATAAGATCCATCGCATGCTGAATATCTCTAAGTGGAGGTAACGTCGATGGCAACTCATCCGGTACGTATCCCTATACTCTTCCAAAAATACCCGTAACTCACTGTGAAGGTCATCCAATACTCCAGAATCCGTCTTCTCACTCAGAAGGACTAATGCATGCATCACTCCATCAAGAAACGGGTCCTTAATAAAATCCTTTCTCCTAACTAGGTTCAAGGCCTTCCTCTTAACTAGGATCGTGGTGTCCTTAACCGGTCCTATAGGTTCCTTCGGGATAGTCGACCTCAACATAATGGTCTTACCATTGAACTTGAATTCATACGTGTTGGCTCTGCCAAAATGCATCACATCACAGTCATAAAGCCAAGGTCGGCCTAACAACACGTGACAAGCGTCCATAGGAAGGACATCACACCACACCTCATCAGTATAGGATTTGAATGATAGGGGGACTAGGCATCGCTTGGTGACCAGGACGATAACCTTATTGATCCAAGCTACCTGATAGGGAGTCGGGTGGGGTTCCGTGGTCAAGGTCATACGTGTAACGACCTTCTCGGATATGACATTCACACAACTACCACTATCAATGATCAACTTGCAGAACTTCTCTCCACTCTTAAAAATCAGAGAAAATATACTCGTCCTCTTCCAATCATCTACCAGACGAGGAGTGGTCAAGATACAACGCATCACCATAAGGGAGTGATCGTCCTCCAAGTCACTCGGGACACCATCTGGGTCACTCTCTTCAGCAGCCTCATAAACTAGATTAGAGGGGTCGGTAGTCGAATTTAATAGGGCTATGGCCTTAGTCTTTGTTGGGCATTCATAGGCATAGTGGCCTTGAACACCACAAGCATAACACGTGGTATTGGACTTACTAACCTTCCCTATGGGGATACGCTCACTGGTGGGGTTCCTAGCATTCCTGGCTATAATAACTACCGATTTAGACTCGTTGGACCGAAATTTCCCTTTATCCTGGTATGTGGAAGTGGACGCTCCGAGTGTGGGCTTACCCTTTGCTTGGGAATAGCGGGAGTGCGCCTTAGAGGCAAGATGTTTTTTAATGTCAAGGACTGCACTGAAAGTTGTGTTCAAATCTGTATGTCCATAGCGTAGGAGCTTCCCTGGGATATCAGGAGATAACCCCTTTCGAAACCTAGATAAAGTAACCTCGGGAACCTCTCTAAGGTCACAATGCACTAAGCGGTCCTTTAACTCGCCCATGTATTCAGCTATCGATTTTGAGCCTTGATGTAGGATGGCTAGCTCATCGAATATCTGTGTACGGTGGTACGCAAGGACGTACTGATCTGTCAACAGGTTCTTCATTATAGGCCATCCAACTAGTGGGACTCCGTTCCCGGTCCCTAGCCTACGCTCCTCATTTAGTCAATATATCTTACCACGCCCAGTTAACGTCATCCCGACGACTTGGACCTTCTGAAGGTCTGAGAGGGTGTGCCATTCGAAGTAACATTCCATGTCTACTACTCAGGTGAGGAAGATCTGGGGATCTCCCATGCCGTCGTAGGTGGGAGCATTGATCTTAATGGCCCTAGTAATATTGAAGTCACGCTCGGGGTGACGATCTTGATGAGGCATTCGGGGGAGTTCCCATCAGAGTCAGAATCGTTTACTGGTTGGTGCCGGTTAGGCTGTCTCACATTAACGGGCGGAGGCGGTCGTTCTTGGTTCAGTTGGATTTGGGCTATCATGGTCCTAAGCTCCGTCATCTCAGTTCGTAGTCCCTCAATAGCCTCGGTATTCGCATCCCCGTGCTTATTCACAGCCATTCTAGACGATGACGGTGTAGTGTACTCTGTTCCTAGTCTAGTGCGCATACAGGGTTACAAAAATTTGAAAGACGAATTTTTCTTGAGTTGGACCTAAAGTTAAATCAAGATATTTTGAAATTTTCCTAAAGTAACAGGAACGAGGAACGTTAATTTTTTTATATATATTTTCGTAGAGAAATAAAGATTTTAGACCGCTATTTGCAGACCAGAAAATCTTTTTTTTTCTTTTTGATTCGAACCAACGAAGGAGAGCGAGGACGTTTGCAACATAGAAGTTGAAACAACCTCGCTTTGATACCAAATTGATGTAGCGTATGTCGCTAACGGCGGTCTTCACGAGAGAAGGCTCTAGTTCGTCATTCAACACACCCTTGATCTGCCACACCTACACAAGCATTTATCGCCCTCAATACGTAACTGTTTCACGCATAATTCATAAACACAATCGGAGAGTGATCGACTCTAAAACAACGATGAAAAATGAGTCGACTTGTTCCCCAAGATAACACAAAGGTTGTCAATCCTTTTTGAGGGCAAGACCAAGGTTATAGCCAAGATCCGCTCAAGCAAAATGGGCCTACCCGGTCCGAAAAATGGAAACACGGACAATAAAAATTTTATTCAGAGATCTGAGAACGATTGAAATTTAAAATCACGTAGAACACGATGGTTCAACCTCCACAAATCTAAAGAGAAGATGCACTAGAGGAGGGGGAGCAATTACCTAACCCGTTGGTAGAAAGCAAACTTGATAACTTGTGGGAGAATCACTCTCTCCACGATTTCCACTGGCGTCGCACCAAATGGATCCACCGGCGTCGCACCGAGTGGGGTTGTCGTCCTTCTTCCTTGGAGTCGCACCAAGAAACCACGCCGGAGGCTCCACGAGAGGGGAGGCTGAAATGGGGGAGAGGGCTACAAGGGGCGGCGGCTAGTCACAAGCCATGACCGAGCTCCTCATGAGAGAAGGCTGCTTTAGGGTTTCTTTTCATTCCCAATTCACTTAATAAGCCTCATATATATAGGAGTTACAAAATAGATCCAACCATCCAAGATTGAGACGAAACCTCATCAATCTGGATGGTTAGTAGCGCACCAAACTGTTTATACGAACACCAAAATTAAAGTGCATGAAATGAAAATATTACAAGTTCTAAATTAAATAAAACATTTAAAGTAATTGAAATGGTCTTCAAATAAGTCTTTAAGTATGCTTCGCGTGCCACGGACAGAGGTTGTAATGTTGCCTTCCGTTAGCGGTCAAGGAGTCGTCATGTCACCTGAAATCTTTACGTTGTAGCATTTTGGCATCCGGATCATCTTCAAGTGGTGGTGGAGGGGTCGCGACATCAGTGAGGGATTAGATACATGCATATGATCTGATATCGTACGACAGAGTTATTTTCGCGAAATATTGCAATATTGTAAAACAATTGTCAGTATTATCAAATACGACAATATATCGATCAATTATGTTATTTTTGCAAGAATCAAAAAATTGATGGGTTCGAGCACCTTAAAACTACCTGGAAGGAGCACACTTAAAAATTTGCCCTCCAATGGTCTCAGCAGATCCGGTCCAAATCCGCAAACCACACCCTTATGTTTTGTATTCGAAGTCGCAACCGCAACCTCGAGCCCCCAAATCCTCTTTCAAACGATTTTTTTTGGAAACACTATCCTCACACGTGCAGGTAGCAGGTAGACGCGGCTGACGTTGGATCTAATAATGAGCGGCTTGGATTTTAATCGCTCCCAAAGATTGGGACCTACCCGTACATAACTATTCTTCCTTTTCCAACCCCGCAAACCGGAACCGCTCCTCCTTGTAGTCACCACAAACCGTCTAATTTTTTCGTCTGGAGTCCGAACTCCTAATGATCTATGGACGATCAAATATGTTCTCCAAAAGATTAAAGCTGCTTTTAACGCGTCTTATTTGCTCCGATGAGGTTGAACAAAATATCATTGTCACATCAAAATCTTATGCCTCAAATTAGTTTTTTTAGTAACCGTGGTAACATTTGTCATATCAAACATATAATGACAATTTTGTCCATGTTTATTGGAACAAATAAGTTGCGATAAGCCGCGTCAAACACAACCTAAATATGATCTCCAGAAACTCAAAATATGATCTTAAGAAGATCAAACATACCTGATATCAATACATGGTCTCCATGAGTCAAAAATATGATTTTCTGAGTTTCTCTTTATCTTGCCGTGTGAGAAAAGAAGGGTGAAGATCACTAGTAGAGATTATATTTTGATCTCATTAATATTGACGATTGTTAACCGCAACACGTTATTGGCTAGTCGCATCCTAAAATCTCGTAAATTTTCACGTCTTTTCGAAATACACCTTGTACATGAAATTTTAGGAAAAGTGCTCAGCACGAAAGTTGTAGATCGACTACTTTCGTGATGAGCATTTTTCCTAAAAATGCATATACAAGGCGTACTTTGGAAATATGCTCATGTTTTGCGCCTTTCAGAAATACTCTTTGTACATGTAATTTCAGGAAAAGTGTTCAACACGAAAGTTGTAGATCTCGTCGAGATCTACAATTTTCGTGTTGAACACTTTTCCTGAAAATGCATGTATAAGATGTATTTTGAAAAGGCGCGAAAAATTAGGAGATTTTGGGTGGACTAGCCAATAACGGGTTGCGGTTAACAATCGATTTAATATTCTTCCTCCTTGTACATAACTATTCTTCCTTTTCCAACCCCGCAAACCGGTACCGCTCCTCCTTGTAGTCACCACAAACCGTCAACTTTTTCCGTCTGGAGTCCGGACTCCTAATGATCTATGGAAGATCAAATTGTTGGAAGTTTCCCGTAAAGTGGACTCGATTCATCGAGACGACCTGTTAAAGTCGTATGTGAATATTTGGTCTATTCAGACTTCTTCGAGTGTGAGTTAGTTCAGTCGCGCGAACGGTCGAAACCTGTGATAGGTGGGCCAGACCGTCTCGTAAATTCAGTCGCGAGCTTGGTCTCACCCTTGGCACGAAATTTAGGCATAATCATGAAATTTAATTGTTTTCATGGGGTTTCATATTTTAATTGATTTTGGAGTTTTAATGGGATTTATTGTCCCATTAAAATTTGGTAACTCCAAATGTTGAGGCTCTCCTATTAAAGCTTGATTTGGTAACCTAATTGGTATCCCATTCAGCCGTTTGGTTCTGGAGGAGGATCTTCTGCAAAACCGCCGCTCAAGGCAAGGGCCCACTTTGCTGGAGACGTTTCCGACCAGCTGTCGGCTTCATCCCGATCCATATCTTCGATTGTCGGCGAAGCTGCTCTTCGCCATCAGCGGCCCTGAAGAAAGGTCGACTCTTGCTCCTCTGATTCGTGTCGATTGTCGGAGCTCTCTTGGAGAAATACAGTAGCCGCCGCCCAGATCCGCCTCTCCTGGCTTGCGTTCTGTTCTTCATCGCCGGCAAGAGAAAGAAAAAAGGGGGGGGGGTGGGCTGATCTGCATCCGATCTTTCACGACACATTGGAGAAACACCTACTGCAGGTATCTATGAATTATTTTTGGGTACAGTTTCTTCATGCGATTAATGAAACCTAGACCTACAGTTTCTTGAGGACAATATTCTATACATCTAATACTTGGGTACAAGCTGTGGCCTATTGAGAACGGACTCTAATTTTGGGTGAGGGCTAACTGATTTCATGTACACTGGATCAGATCAAACTCACATATACACACTCATCGATATATGCAGATCTTGCACATGAATCGTTAAGCGAATTGATTGATCTTTGAAATAGGATTTAGTGGATGACATGTGTTCATATATGGTGCTAATCATTATTGTTGTTGTAGTAACATAAATTTGCAGATAGCTTTGTATGCCAACAGGATTTGTCCACGCAGCAGAGTTCATAAAGAAGAACACGTCTCAATTGTTACGTATTTCAGCGATCATGAAAAACAAGCAAGAGTCCAAGAACAGTATAAATTAATTTCCGCACTTCATTTACCGTTTGTTCTAGCTCGCTTAATTTTTGTGTTCTTAATCTAGAAAAATAAATTAAGCATAAACTCTATTTTGAGACTACTTGTGTTTGGTTCATTGATCATATAGGCTTATGTGTTGTTGCGTTTGCCCAAACATTTTGATAATATTGATTCGTCGTAGCGACATATACACCATAAATTTTCATAACAGTTGGTATCAGAGCAGGTTAACCTAAACCTATTAGTCTCCTTCATAATTTGGAGTAAATTATTTTTCTAAATTAATTCTAGTAAGAACACTATTTTCAAAAACTCATTAAGTGTTTTGAGAGAAACAAATTTGGGATTGATATTCAAAGTGTTTTTCATAAATTAATCCCTGACAAAAACTTCGTATTTTCTATAGACGATAAAGTGCCCATACGTCATTAAGCAAAAGAAACACGACATTAATTTTAGGGCAATATTCAGATATCCCGGTGTGAAAGGGTCTCGTGGATTGATAAGAACTGTAGCCGCCAAAGTGGCCTTTTCGAGTCGATTTGTGAGATTACGGTTTCACATATTTTAGGGAGTTTCTGAGACTAGTGCGCAATCATTCACCCAAAGGTGGTGCTTACGCAATAGGTTTAAAGGGTTACACAAGGACATTTGGACGGTAGTGCAGGTCTCTAATAATCTATTCACCCAAAGGTGATAGTTTTACGAAAAGCTCAAGCATAACTGTTGCTCGTTCTTGTATGGAGAATTACTAATTGCGTGACACGTAATCTGCCCAAAGGTGTTGCGTGTTGACGCGCAAGGATTCTCCGCCTAGTGTGCTATTTAGGGTTTTATAGCCACTGTTGCCCTATTTGTCACTTATTTTTCTTTTCTCTCTTTTCAGTCACCTTTACAGTCCACAACAACATGGCAACCATTGAAAAGCTCACTGGATCAAACTTTAAGAAGTGGAAGTCCGACATCATGTTTGCTCTCGAGATGACGGACATAGAGATGACCATGAATACCAACCAGTCTGCAGCCCTCGCAGCGACTAGCACTCAAGCTGAGAAGGATCATTATGGTGCATGGAACAAGTCGAACAAAATCTGTTTGTTGACTATGAAGCGTTCCATTCTGGAGCACCTGCTGAGTGGTCTTCCAGACACGACCGTCGCTAGCGATTTTCTGACTGCCGTTGGGCATAGATATGAGGTGTCTTCCAATGCTGAGATTGGAACTCTGATTCAGGACCTCTTCTCCATGAGGTATTCGGGAGGAGACAGACTTCGTGATTATATACTGAAGATGGTCTATTACTAGACCAAACTGCAGGAGATGAAGATTACTCTCCCTGAAGCCTTGATAGTGCATCAGGCATTAAATACACTCCCTGTAGAATTCAGCATTTTGAAGATCACCTACAGTTCCCAGGATGAGGCGTGGAAGATAAATGACCTGATCACTCGGTGTGTTGCTGAGAAGGAGAAACTGAAGAAAGAGAAGACAAACACTACTTTACTCGTTGTCAAACCCTCATTTAAGAAGAAGAAGAAGTTCAAAGCTCCTTCTAAAGCTCGGGATGGACAAGCTTCAGGGAGCAAGGTCACTGGTGGAAAGAAGCCTCTTAGCTACTTCTTTTGTAAGAAGAATGGGCATGTGAAGCATGGGTACCTAAAATTTAAAGCTTGGATGGAAAACGTGATTTTGCACCTAAAGGTAACTCTTTAGCCTTTGTCCTTTGTGAATCCAATTTAATTGAAGCTCCATCAAGTTCTTGGTGGCTCGATAGTGGAGCAACTAATCATGTTGCTTACACATTACAAGGGTTCATCAAAAGGAGGAGGCCAAGCAAGGGTGAGTGCAGACTCACGGTTGACAACAATGCTGAGGTGGAAGTGGAGTTCATCAGGGACATTTGTTTAGTCTTTGATTCTAGATATGAACTGTTATTAAAAGACATATTTTATTTTCCTTCGTTTAGAAGGAACTTGATTTCTGTTTCTGGCTTAGATAGACTTAATTATGGTTTTTATATTTCTGGTGGTTTAATTAAGTTATTTCTTGAATCACAGTTTATTGGCCAATGTTTATTATCTAATGGTTTATATAGAATATGTCTTGCACCTGTTAATTTTTATGTCACCTCATATAATGTAGAGAATGTTGCTAGTAAAAGACCTCTCATTAAGGAGCAGTCCTCCATGCTTTGACATAAAAGATTAGGTCATATCTCTAGGAAAAGGGTAGAAAGATTGATTAAGAAAAACATTCTTCCTACCCTAAACTTCAGAGACCTAGAGACATGCGTGGACTGCTATAGAGGTAAGATGACCAAGATTAAGAAGAAGAGCTCAACTCGTAGTTCAAGTGTGTTAGAGGTTATTCATACAGACATCTGTGGTCCTTATTCCACTACCCACTGTAGGAACACCTATTTTATTACGTTTATTGATGACTACTCCTGTTTTGGCTATTTGTACTTAATTAAGGAGAAGTCTGAATCTCTTGAAAAGTTCAAGATTTTCAAGACTGAAGTTGAAAAACAAATAGGGAAAGACATCAAAATTGTTAGGTCTGAACGAGGTGGCGAGTATTTTGGTAGACATGATACCTCCGGGACAGCATAAAGGTCCGTTTGCCAGATACTTGGAGAGTTGTGGCATTGTTGCCCAGTACTCCATGTCGGGTAGTCCTGAGCAGAATGGTATGGTCGAAAGGCATAATCGCACCCTTAAGAAAATGATGAGAAGCATGATGAGTAGAACAAATCTTCCTGAGTTTTTGTGGGGTGAGGCGCTCAAGACTGCAGTGTACATCCTTAATAGAGTCCCGTCTAAGTCAGTACCTAAAACCCCTTTTGAGTTGTGGACTGGTAGACGACCCAGCCTTAATCATTTGCGTGTCTAGGGTTGTCCTGCAGAAGTCCGTTTGTACAACCCATTAGAAAGTAAGATTGCCCCTAGGTCTTGTCATTGCTATTTCATTGGCTACCCAGATCACTCCAAGGGATTTAGGTTCTATTCTTCTTTAGGAGGCCCCAGAATTGTGGAATCTCAAACATCTAAATTTTTAGAATGGGATGTCGCTGATGAACCTAGTTGCTCTCGTCCTATTAATGAAGTCGAGGAAGTTGTGCCCATTAATTTATCTGTGCCCTTGATAAGAGATCCTGTGGCGCCTGAACCCATGACGGAACAAGTGGAGGATGTGGAAGCGGTCTTACCACCGATTCCAGTTGAGGTTCCTCCTCATGTTCAGGAGGTTCATCCACCCTCCAGGAGATCCATTAGGCAGAGGAGGCCTGTAATTTCCTCAGACTATGAAGTCTATTTATGAGAGAGTGATTATGACATTGTCAAGTGATTGACCCAGTGACATTTAATGAAGCTGTGTCTGGACCTCAAATTGATCTGTGGTGGGATGCAATAAAAGACGAGATGAAGTCTATGAAGCTGAATAAAGTTTGGGAGTTGGTTGAGTTACCCAAAGGCTGCAAGCCCATTGGTTCTAAATGGGTGTTTAAGACCAATAAAGACTCTAAAGGAAAGGTCGAGCGGTTTAAAGCTAGACTGGTAGTCAAGGGATTTACTCAGAGGAAAGGAATCGATTATCACGAGACCTTTTCTACCATTTCCTCTAAATACTCTTTCAGAGTGATAATGGCATTAGTAGCTCATTATGATTTGGAGCTACACCAGATGGATGTAAAGACCGCATTCCTGAATGACGATCTTGTCGAGGAGGTCTATATGGTGCAGCCTGAGGGGTTCAAGTCTGGTCATTCCGACCAACTTATGTGTAAGCTTAACAAATCCCTATATGGTCTGAAGCAAGCTTCTAGACAGTGGTATTTGAAATTTGATGAGGTAGTTACTTCTTTTGATTTTGTGAAAAATAAGATAGACCGCTGCATATATCTCAAGATCAGTGGGAGCAGATTCATCTTCTTAATTCTCTATGTAGATGATATATTGCTTGCGAGCAGTGATTTGACATTATTGCATGAATCTAAGCAATTTCTATCAAAATACTTTGATATGAAAGATCTTGGAGAAGCATTCTTCGTTCTAGGGATTTAAATCATTAGGGATCGATCTCACTATTCATTGGCACTCTCTCAGAAAGCCTACATCGAGCGTGTACTTGAGAGATTTAGCATGCTCGGTTGTAAGTCTGGTGACGTACCTGTGCTTAAAGGTGATAAGCTCAGCTTATCGCAATGCCCTAGGAACGACATAAAGAGAGAGAGCGCGCATGAAGGATATACCTTATGCTAGTGCGGTAGGCAGCTTAATGTATGCCTAAGTCTGTACCAGACCGGACATTGCCTTCGCAGTAGGACTTTTAGGCAGATATCAGTCGAACCCATGACCTGATCATTAGGTGACTGCCAAGAAAGTCTTAAGGTATCTAAAGGGAACTAAGAATGGTAAGTTGGTCTACCAAAGAGTTCCAAATCTTGAGTTGATAGGGTATACAGATTCTGATTTTGCCGGGTGTGAGGATGATAGGAAGTCTACTTCAAGTTATATATTTAAGTTTGTTGGTGGGCCATTTCGTGGAAGAGTGTCAAACAAACACTCATCACTTCATCCACAATGCATGCAGAGTTCGTCGCTCTCTTTGTAGCTTCGACACATGTAGTGTGGCTTAAGAATTTCATTTCAGAGTTGAAAGTCGTCGATTCTATAACTGGACCCATCCGGATGTACTGTGATAACATTTCTGCAGTTATGTTCTCGATGAACAATAAAAGTATTACAGAGTCCAAACATATGGAAATTAAATTCTTAACCGTTAAGAAATTTGTCAAGAAGGGTGATATTTTAGTGGAGCATTTAGGGACAGATGACATGTTGGCCGATCCACTTACTAAAGGACTTCGCCCTAACGTGTTTCAGAAACATGTTATTAATATGGGGCTTAAAGAGTCGATCGATATGCTTGATTAGTGGGAGGCTACATGAAGCTCCAATTCAGTTTTCTGTCGTTTATATTGCACTATATTTAATTCATTAATAATTAAAGAATATTCATTCAACAATATTATTAAGTTTCAATATTTGTTGAATTTATGTGACACGTCACACTTTATACAAAGTCTCATAACTTGTGTCAGTCGGAGCATAAGACCTAGAACACTTCATTTGAATTATGACATGTAGTATGTCTTTTGACGCATGAATTTTGGAACCTTATGGTTAGACATACTTGTTCTTTTGAACACTTAAGAATTTCTCGCAGCATGGTTTAGTGCATTCATTTGAAAAGTTTGGTTGACCACCACATTGGAACAATTTTCATGTGCACATCTTCAGTATGTTGTTCTATATTTTATTTGACCGCGCTTTGTCCATGTCGATTAGATTCGTAAGCTGCTGTGACCATGAAAGGTCCCGTGTCGCTCAATGATGCGGTTGCCGTCATGATTTAGAGTGAAGAATTTAATTGGATTGGATTGACGTGGGAGTAGACTCAATATCGCGTTCGTTAATTGGTACCCTTAAGTTTAGTGAAGATTTTATCGGGATGTCATAAGTTACGATGAATTCAAGTCCAAGTGAGAGAATGTTGGAAATTTCCCGTCAGGTGGACTCGATTCATTGAGACGACCTGTTAAAGTCGTACGTGAATATTTGGTCTATTCAGACTCCTTCGAGTGCGAGTTAGTTCAGTCGCGCGAACGGTCGAAGTTTGTGATAGGTGGGCCAGACTGTCTCGCAAATTCAGTCGCGAGCTTGGTCTCACCCTTGGCACAAAATTTAGGCATAATCATGAAATTTAATTATTTTCATGGGGTTTCATATTTTAATTGATTTTGGAGTTTTAATGGGATTTATTGCCCCATTAAAATTTGGTAACTCCAAATGTTGAGGCTCTCCTATTAAAGCTTGATTTGGTAATCTAATTGGTATCCCATTCAGCCATTTTTTAAAACCGTGAAAAAGGGTGAAAACTGCTTGCTTTTCTTCTCCTCTTCATCGCGTGAAACGGCCGCCCCGATCGATCTTCCCTGCGATCCAGAGAAGAACGGAGGTCATCCCATCTTCTTCCTCCGTTTGGTTCTGGAGGAGGATCTTCTGCAAAAGCGCCACACAAGACAAGGGCCCACTTTGCTGGAGACGTTTCCGACTAGCCGCCGGCTTCATCGCGATCCATATCTTCGATTGCCGGCGAAGCTGCTCTTCGCCATCAGCGACCCTGAAGAAAGGTCGACTCTTGCTCCTCTGATTCGTGTTGATTGCCGGAGCTCTCTTGGAGAAATACAGTAGCCGCCGCCCAGATCCGCCTCTCCCGGCTTGCGTTCTGTTCTTCATCACCGACAAGAGAAAGAAAAGGGGGGGGGGGGGTGGGCTGATCTGCATCCGATCTTTCACGACACATTGGAGAAACACCTACTGCAGGTATCTATGAATTATTTTTGGGTACAGTTTCTTCATGCGATTAATGAAACCTAGACCTACAGTTCGTTGAGGACAATATTCTATACATCTAATACTTGTGTACAAGCTGTGGCCTATTGAGAACGGACTCTAATTTTGGGTGAGGGCTAACTGATTTCATGTACACTGGATCAGATCAAACTCACATATACACACTCATCGATATATGCAGATCTTGCACATGAATCGTTAAGCGAATTGATTGATCTTTGAAATAGGATTTTGTGGATGACATGTGTTTATATATGGTGCTAATCATTCTTGTTGTTGTAGTAACATAAATTTACAGATAGCTTTGTATGCCAACATGATTTGTCCACGCAACAACGTTCATAAAGAAGAACACGTCTCAATTGTTATGTATTTCAGCGATCATGGAAAACGAGCAAGAGTTCAAGAACGGTATAAATTAATTTCCGCACTTGATTTACCGTTTGTTCTAGCTCGCTTAATTTTTGTGTTCTTAATCTAAAAAAATAAATTAAGCATAAACTCTATTTTGAGAGTACTTGTGTTTGGTTCATTGATCATATAAGCTTGTGTCGTTGCGTTTGCCCAAAATTTTTGATAATATTGATTCGCCGTAACGACATATACACCATAAATTTTCATAACACAAATATGTTCTCCAAAAGATTTAGACTCTATTTGTTTGGGCGTTTCGGTGCTCCGTTTTGGGCAAACGTCGCCGGAAGGCGGGTAAACAAATGAACCTCCGGCGGTGTTTGCTCCGTTTCCACCCGCCCGCCTTGAAAAACGTCCCAAAAAAGCTCTGTTTGGAGCAGCCACCTCCCCCCTCTGATTCGAACTCTCCGTTTACACCCGCCGGATCGACCCGCCACCGCCGAAACAAATGAAGCCTAAAGCTGCGTTTGACGCGCCTTATTTGCTCCGATGAGGTTGAACAAAAATATCATTGTCACATCAAAATCTTACGCCTCAAATTAGTTTTTTTTAGTAACAGTGGTAACATTTGTCATATCAAACATATAATGACAATTTTGTCCATGCTCACTGGAGCAAATAAGTTGCGATAAGCCGCGCCAAATACATCCTAAATATGATCTCCAGAAACTCAAAATATGATCTTAAGAAGATCAAACATACCTGTTATCAATACATGGTCTCCATGAGTCAAAAATATGATTTTCTGAGTTTCTCTTTATCTTGCCGTGTGAGAAAGGAAGGGTGAAGATCACTAGTAGAGATTATATTTTGATCTCATTAATATTGGCGATTGTTAACCACAATTCGTTATTGGGTAGTCGCACCCCAAAATTTCGTAACTTTTCGCGTCTTTTCTTGTTGAGCACTTTTACTAAAAATGCATGTACATGACGTACTTTGCAAATATGCTCAGATTTTGCGCCTTTCAAAAATACGTCTTCTACATGCAATTTCAGGAAAAATGTATGATCTCGTCGAGATCTACAACTTTCATGTTGAACATTTTTTCTGAAAATAAATGTATAAAATGTATTTTTGAAAGGTGCAAAAAGTTAGAAAATTTTGACGTGGAACTAGCCAATAACGAATAACGGGTTGCCATCGATTTAATATTTGAGTCCGCCCGCAAACCACTTCCGTTCTGCACCCTACCGCCAACCGCGGCCTCCTTCCGATTTCCGACCCAGCGCAGACTGCCCCTTCCCACGCTTCTAGACCTGCGCCACTCGCCTCTTCTCTGCATCTAGCACCAGCACCGGTTCCCTTTCCCCCAC
The DNA here is from genome assembly GCA_039583875.1 of Platanthera guangdongensis. Classification (NCBI taxonomy): domain Eukaryota; kingdom Viridiplantae; phylum Streptophyta; class Magnoliopsida; order Asparagales; family Orchidaceae; genus Platanthera; species Platanthera guangdongensis. The sequence goes on along the minus strand of CM077152.1, from coordinate 179,078,824 downwards.
TCCCCCAATGTCCAAGCACATATCCGCCCCTTGTCTATCCTATCTCCTGCCACAAAGCCGATTTCCTCTCCCTATCGCCGGACCCAAGCTGCTACCTCCAGTCTCCTCACAGGTCTGACGACTCCCACCGCTTCTTCTTACCACCTCAAGCCGCTCGACAACATTCCCTGTCGCCGGATTCTCTCATACGTGAGTATCTAGTATTGTATTTCAACTTTTATTATTGAATACATGGCTGAATGCTGCATAGTTGTTCGAGAACTTTTTACTTGGTGCTATTGTTTCATTTTCTTATTATCCTATAAAACTATTTTGCGCAAGTTTTAGTTCAAAGTTCTTCACCCGAAGGAGTGTATTGTTCCACCAATTGACATTTCTGTGAATTGCTCGTTGCACTGCTAGCTTTAATCAATTCATTGCTACTTTTTTAGTCCGATTTAATCATAATAGGTTTGCTTGAGTCCACCCAACACCAACTACACAAGTTTGCATTAGTATTGGTCCACTCCCACATCCCACCCTACGTCAGATTTGGTATCAGATCCCAATGTTATTGGATCGAGAGTCTTCCTCAGGGGAGGCGAATAAGGATTATTAAAAATCAATTATTTTGCTTTTCTCAAAATAAAATATAGAACAAGATATGAGTTTAAGCACATTAGAAATATGGATTTAAAACCTTGAAAATCAGAGAAAATAAACAAATACATTTAAGCCTCTATTTTCCTTGCATTAAGAGAGTATCATCTCACTAATTAGTGGAGTGGATGATCTCCTTTGGTTTGTTAGAACCCCAGAGCATGAAGTTGTAACCTTGACGTGCTTGGATTAGAAAATCCGCCCGAGTCTATAGGCATTGTGTGTGAAGCCTAATCATTGTCATCGGATCGGATCAATGACGTTGATTTGATGTTGTATTTAGGGTTAACCTAGTTTGCTTGCCGGATGTTCACTCTGTGATAAACATTGTATTGAACGAAAGGCGGTTATTTTGGAGGATAGTTTTATGTGATGATTAATTTATAATTATGTGTATTAGAGGCCAGCCAGGCTCTATATGTTACCCTGATTTAGTTAGGAAACGACGGTACATCTCCCTGTCAGTACAAGATTCGCCGTGGAGGCGACCCTACACCTCCCTATCAGTACAAGATTCAGCGTGGAGATGATTTTACGCCTCTCCGTCAATATAAGATTCGACCTGGAGAATTCTCTACACCTCTCTGCTAGTACACGAGTTGGCATGTAGACAAACCTACACCTCCCGGTAGCACAAGGTTCAACATGGAGAAGAACCTACACCTCCCACTAGAACAAGATTCGGCATGGAAATTAACCTACACCGCCCTCCTAAATGAAATTCGACATGGAGACGAGCCTGCACCTCCCACTTGAATGAGATTCAGCGTGAATTGTGCCTGTTGAGGGCAAACCTTCCATCACGACTCAACGTAGTAGGTAAAGAGAATCCTAGACTGGGGCCTACCTTACTTATGATGTAGGGTGTTCAGATTGATTCTTCTATACTTTGAATTGGGTGGTCGTGAGTGTCCCGATTCATGTGTTGTTTTTGTAATTTCTACGCTAAACTCATGCGATGATGTGTTCAGGGTTGTGGCGAACCTTCAGGTGAACTCAACCCTCATGTGCAATGTATAATTAGGCTCTCCTTTTTATTTACTAATAAACCTAGAAAGTGATTGATGCGTGAGCCTTTGCATTATAATGTCGCATTGTTTTCCTGCTTTAATACATATTGGTTGCCTTAGTGACACGTACTTGCAGGTGTGTGATAACTCGCCTTGGAGTCCACTAGGATGGCTGGGGGGAGAGGTTATACAGTTTGCGGTTATCTCATAGCTGATCCTCATTTTCTCTGATCTGCATTTGGTTGCAGGTAGCATAGCGCATAACAGTGCATAGTGGGCCAAGACCAAGTTGAGTAAAAGAAAAGAATTGCTGCGTGGTTTATTTACTCTCTTTATTTCATTGCATATATTGGGCTTGTGAGCCCCAAGATGTACATTGTGATGTATTTTTATTTGCACCGTATGGACTTTGCGTGATGCCATATAACTGCCATAAGGTCGTGTTTTACCTTCTTCCTGGTCCTAGTATGAACATTTTGGCTTAGGTATGATTTTATGTATTTACTTTCACTTGATGTCTATGTACGACCCCGTATTCGTTGGGTGGGGCCCTCCCGCAAGTTCAAGGCTTTGTAGGACATTCAGGTCCAAGTGTCCCAGTAGGCGAGTGAGGCATGCAGTGCCGCATTTGCCCAAGAGGAGCAAAGGGTTCCTGCTCATAGCAGGCGGAAGGGCTCTCGCCGGAATAAGCGAGTGGCAGGCGAGAAGGTTCTCGCATCCGCCTCTAGGAGAGCTGTGGAGGCGAGTGCTCGGCTATCCCAGCACTTGCCCCCTTTAGGCGAGTGGTGCCTTCATGGACCACTCGCCCAGTGGGGTCCAGAGGCAGAATTTCCTGTATATCCTTGAGGGTCTGCAGGTAGCCTTTCAGAACAGCGGAGTTACGCTGATAGCAGACCCAATTGAGCTGTATTTAGCATTTCTGGACAACAGAATTATGCTGTTGGCAGACCAAGGTTGAAAATCTATAAATAGGACCGAGGGGCACCTTTGAAGGGACAGATCAACAGTTTTCTCTTGCTTTCTTCTTTTTCAGGCTCTCTCTAAGGTGCCTAAGCTCAGCATTGGCTTAGGAGAGGAAGAGCTCTTCGGCCTTCTGGGTGTGTGGTGGGATCTCATGGATGAGACCTCATTTTTGTTCCTAGGTTCCCGAATCTTTAGTCTGGCGTATTAGCTCGAGGAAAGTAAGTGTGAGGTCACACACTTTTTGGGACCCCGAACTCCACAGAGACCGACTTCTGATTTCAACATTTTGGTGCGGTGAGCGTGGAGAGTGAACAACACAGAAGAAGCTCTGCTGCTTCCATGGCTGGAGACGAACGACAAGGATCTGGCCGGGAATAATCGCCACCCCCGCCGGGTCTGGCGACTGTATGCATGTTTGAGGATTTCAGAAAGGTCATGAAGACCTTGCACCACTAGCTCAGCGCCACTCGCGGCGAGTGTTGGTGTTACCATTGTGATCTGGAAGTGATCAAGTATGTAGCCTCATTGCCAATGCAGTATGAGCCTATCAGGGTCGCACATAAGAATGTTTGGAGAAATTGAGAGATTGACTTAGTATGATTTGCTCATATGATGAGTAAAAAGACTTAGCACAATCAGGCCTTGGAGGCGTTGAGTGCGTTGAGTTTACTCAACGATTCGTCGAGTCAAATAGTTGATTCGTCGAGTATGACACTTAAGCATTGAGTGTATTGAGTATACTCGACGATTCGTTGAGTCAAGAAGTTGATTCGGCGAGTCCGAGTCTCAGGCACTGAGTGCGTTGAGTCCACTCAACGCCTTCGTCGAGTTAAAGGTTGACTCGACGAATCTGACACTTAGGCGTTGAGTGCGTTGAGTCCACTCAACGCCCGTCGAGTTAAGTGTTGATTCGACTGGTTTGGCGCTAAAAGCGTTGAGTCGTTGAGTTCACTCAACGCCATTCGTCGAATATCTAATCGATACTCGACGATTCGTCGAGTATAGTTTGTATACTCGATGATTCATCGTATATGTCATTGATACTCGACGATTCGTCGAGACAAGGGTTGTCTGGTCGAATAAACTCTGGATTCTAAGTCCTGGGTCTGCGAATAGCGATGGAGTGTTCTGTTTATTCCTTTGTGTATAAATAAAAGGATTTTGGGTTTCTGAAGTAACTGTTCATTCTGTCTAAGCACACGAGCCCCACTGTGCGAAAGACCCGAGACCTAAAAGGCCGACGGAAGTTGTTCCGCCCGCCGCCGATCCAGCCGCCGTCGCTTTGCCTGATTCCGACGAGGGTCGCTGCCGCCTCTTTTGTAACGGACCTATCAGTCCGTAAAGACGCAGAGCTCTCTCTCCCGACCTAGATCTCATGCGACAAGATTCTACGGGTTCTCCCGTTCGTGTGGACTTCCTGTAGAGGTGCGGACAATATTCTGCACTAGGAACTGTTGCCGCAAAGTGATTGACTGATTTTCTGGAGCATCTAGGTTGAGTATAGATTCAATCCCGCAGAGGTAAATTTTTTTTACAACATTTTTTCTTGATACATGTCCATTGCTAGATCCGAACTTCTTTTGGGTTTTCTTGTTCCTTATTTCCGCCGCGTGCACAATTGTTGTGCCATCCAGTAAAACCCAACAATGGTATCAGAGGGAGGTTCCCGACAATGATCATGGCATCAGAAGTGCTAAATCCATGACGTGTAGATCTGGAAATTTAGAAATGTTCTAAATGCCCAAATCTATTCTTGGGATCCCGCCAAGAACGCATGTGATTTTGCTGTGATATCATGTTTGATATCCTTGTTACTCCTGATAGTAACCGTCCCTCTTTTGGTTTGTGAAACCATTTATATTTGATTTTAAATCTCACATTGAGAGACATGCTTGTCTACTGTCTAAGTGAGGTTTGTGTTGCTCAAGTTCAGTGCATGTAAATCTGAATATTTAAAATGGTTCTAGATATTCAGATTTAGCCCAGTTTATCAAGTGTTGATGATCCTTCTTATGCACATCTGTGATGCACTTGGATTATGATTACTGTCTAATTTTATTTTGTGGATGTGCACATTGCTTAATTGGTAACAATGATTAAAGAGTTAATCAATCGTTTAAAAATCCCTTAAACAATATTAAGTATTCTGATGCCTTCCGATGGATGACACTCTTCCTGGCTCGATCGATGAAGTGCGGGCTTGCCAAAACAAGGTGCATTAATCTATCTTGGTAAGAGTGCGAGCGGATAATTGTAATATCCCACTGTCGACATCGGGTCAAACTTAACTAGGTGACCTCAAATGTTGAGTGCCCAGATGCATAGGGCTGGTAAGCACCATATGATGGATGCGAATAAAAAGTTATTACCAGCTATACAGGAGTTGCATTGTGATGCAATCGACAAGAGTTGCCTACCTAGATAACTGCATTGTGAGAGAAAAGCTAAAGCCGACTCGTAGTATTAGTGAAATATGGATCTTGTCTACTAAGAGAGTTTCTCGTATAAACTCTTCGAATTGATATCGAGGGTTATCAGTTTGATAAAAATAGTAGGACTATTTTGATTAAAGTTCTAGTTGAAATAAATAAAATGTATTTTGATATGTAGTACTGATTTTATTTTGCATTGATCTTTGTAAAATTTCCATGACAAGTGGTTTACACTGCACCAGGTCCCTCAGAGCCATCTTTGAGAAGGAAAAGCTAAGCGAGACTAATTACTTAGACTGGTACATGAGCTTGAGAATTGTTCTCAGGCAAGAGCGCAAACTCTATGTTTTGGAAGAGGAATCCCCTGAAGAGCCTGCCGGGAATGTGTCCTGTGCTGATAAAGATGCTTATAAGAAGTATCTTGACGACTCCTTAGACGTCAAATGTCTCATGCTGACAACCATGAACTCTGAGCTCCAAAAGCAACATGAGAACATGGGTTGTAAGGAAATTGACGAACATCTCAAGAAAATGTTTCAAGGGCAAGCTCGTCAAGAGAGATTTGACGTCACTAAGGTCTTGTTCCAGTGTAAGATGGGAGCTCGAGACCTATTAGAGACTTATGTATTCAAGATGATTGAGTATATAAAGAACCTTGAGAGACCAGGCTTCCCCCTGGGCCAAAAGTTGGCTACAGACCTGATCCTGCAATCGTTGCTGGACAGTTATGAGCAGTTTGTCTTAAACTATAACATGAATGAAATAGACATGACACTGCCCGGGCTCCTAGGCATGTTGCGAACTGTCGAGATCAATATGAAGAAGGCGAAACCTGCTAGCCCCATACTGATGGTGCATAAAGGCAAGGGCAAAGCCAATGACTTTAAGAATACGAAGGTAGAACCTAAGTCTGCTCTGGAGCCCAACTATTCAGCACTGAAAAAGAAAGGTTTTGCGAACGAAGGGAAATGCCACCACTGTGGCATGACTGGTCATTGAAGGAGGAATTGTCCTTCGTACATTGAGGGTCTGCACAAGATGAAGGGAGGTATGACTTCCGATTCAAGTATCTATGTCATAGAGATAAACCTTTCCGCTCATTCATCCTGGGTATTGGATACCGGATGCGGTTCTCACATTTGTATAAATGTGCATGAACTTTTAATGAGAAGATTGCTGAGTAATGGGGAGGTGGACCTACGTGTTAACAATAGAGCAAGAGTTGCTGCAGTCGCCGTGAGTGTTTACCGTCTTTTTTTGGCAGTAGGCTTGTAATTGAACTTGATAATTGTTATTATATTCCTTCCATAACTAGAAACATTATATCTATTTCATGATTGGACATAATTGAATTTTCTTTCGTTATGAAGAACAATTGTTATTCGATATTTAAGAATGATGTTTATTATGGTATAACCCAAATGTTTAATGATTTATATGTTTTGAACTTATACCATCAGATCTATAATATAGAAAATACTAAAAGACTAAAAACGAATTACTCGAATCCTACGTACCTTTGACATTGTCGTTTGAGCCATATAAATGAGAATCACATATCCAAGCTCCGTATAGATGGACTACTGTATTTATTTGATTATGAATCATTTGAGAGATGCGAATCTTGTTTGTTAGGCAAGATGACTAAGTGTAACGCCCCCATCCGTCACATAACATATAACAGAAGGTTCAGCCGGGGCCCGACGCCATATACTACGGACAGACCAAGGAGTTAATAAATTGAAACCATAATCCAATATTTCGCTTTCTAACACAACGTGCATTCTATCGGAAGTAATTTAAAAATTATAAATAGAACCCAGCAACTGCATGAATGTTCAATAACACAACTAAGAATGTAAATCAAATACACAAATAAGGTTTTGTCCTTAAGTACTTACAATGTTCAACTTTAAATAAAATATGTTACATACTTCGGCACGCATGTCGGCCGTACTTGAACGATAAAATAACACAAGTATTCGCTTTGCCCTTCAAGGGCCAGCACAGCACTTCTGGGCTCCACCCCGCTACTTCCCGCTTGGCTCAGCAGCAACTGTACGCAACATTCCACCGCACGGTGGCAAACAAAAGCAAAGATCAACATTAGCTGACCAAATTATAACGACCCCACCCCTCACCTGAGGTTGCGGTGCTCCTTCCCTGCAGACATTAGTATAACCACAACATGACAATAAGAACGTGCAACTTAAGCACCATTCGCCACAGACGTTGTCACAAACACCCAACGCCCCGTGTTCTCAGGCACACTCTTGGTGCACAAGACTTCAAGGGTCACACCTCCGTTCTCTGCGACGGTTAGCAACATTTGAGCATTCAAGTCATTCAGGACCAAAGCCAAAGACAACGCCCCTATGGCTACAACAAAGTCATGGTGGCTTAAAATCCACACTTTGACTCACTCCAAGTCGATCGACATAGGGTTGGGTGTAGTTCAGCTATTTCCCGGTGCTCAAATCGTCGGGTGCATCAAGCCACGACGCGGGTCAGCATCCCCTTTCCCATCCGTACGATTCATAACACTGTTATGATCCTAGGCTAGCACTCACGACCACCAAAGCTGAGCAAATTAAGCTCACGCCCACAAACTTGGCCCCCAGGTCTCAGAGAGACAGGCCTCGCAACATTAGACCTCAAGTCCCCACGAGACTGGCTTCTCAACAAATAACACAACGCTCACAGGGAGCTACTGCCGGCGGTAGCACTACCGCCGAGCGGTAGGGGTAAAACTATCGCTTCTTCCCCTTAAATGGGTGTTTTCCTGGAGACTACCCCCCAGTACTCTCAACGCAGTCAACTGCACACCCCGTGACTCCGAAATCTACGCGATAACCACGAAGTCTTCTCCGACATACAAAACATACAAACATCACTAATTCAGCCAACCTGTCCGGATGGACTTTACACAATATGCCTATTCCGTATTTCGATTCCGGATCTAAATGCAAAACTAACGGGGATACACGGATCTACCTGCCGGGAGAACCACATCCACGTATTCGTGGTGTCTACCCTCTAATGCCAAAAGAAAGGACTTCACATGTCCAAGCAAGAGAATCGTTACCCTTGATGTGCGCTTTGGCGCCATGGGAGAAATCCAGACGGTTGAAAACGATCACTCCGACTTTGCCTCCGCAAATCCGAACTCGCCTTGCGAATTCGAGACCCAAAACACGTACAACGACAAGATTTCCCTTCTTCCGGCGCTGCTACTCCTCTAGAAAACCAGACCAAACACTCCAACTCCAGAATAATGAAGATGAAACGACTGAACCAGACATATATATAAAGCTACCGCCACGCGGTATCTAGCTACTGCCGCGCGGTACTGCCTCGTTTTGCTTGTAACTGCCCAGACCCTCCAATCACAGGTCAACACGTGGCCACGCCGTTACAGATTCGCTAATGCCGAGCGTTAGGATACTAGCGCCTCGCGGTAGCTAGCGACCGTTACATCACGACCACCCCTGCTACCGCCGCGCGATAGCTACTACCGCCACGCGGTAGTAACCCGAGCGCTTTGACAAATAAATTGCCAAGCTATCGCCTGCGGTAACCCTACCGCTGGGGGTTAACTTCCCGAGAGCTCGGACAATAAAATGGCTAACGCCGCGCGCTAGAAACGTACCGCCGCACGGTAGACTAGGCGTTGAGTCACCTCACCTCACGCAACGCTCTCAACGCTGTCGACGCTAAGAATGAGCTACCGCCACGCGGTACCTAGCTACTGTCGGGCGATAGCTTCCAGAACACCATTTCCTGTCGTAAAAATATTGGGGCGTTACAAATCTGCCCCACTTAAAGAATTTCGTCCCAAAATTAAGTCATGCAGGAAAACAAAAGAATTTGATCAACACTAACTGTGTACCTCAATCAAATAACTTAGGGAACTCTGACTTCATGGTTTGCCCCCGCTCCCATGAAAGCTCCTCTCGGGCACAGTTGTCCCACCAGATCTTGACCATCATGATCTTTTTATTACGAAGTCGTTTGACATCCACATCCTCAATGCGAATGAGTTTGAACTTCGTTGTCAACCCACCATCCAACGGTACTTGATCTGCAGCGATCACTAGCGTAGGCTCTTGCACCGCCTTCTCCAACACCAATATGTGGAATACGTCATGTAGACCACTCAGTTCCGTTGAAAGCTTGAACCAGTAAGCCGCTTCACCAACGCGCTACAACACCTCAAACAGCCCAATGTATCTTGGACTTAGTTTTTTCAGTCGACGAATCCTCGACACACCCTTGAACGGTTTGATCTTCAAGTATACCTAATCGCCCACGGCGAATTCGACGTTTCTGTGCTTGACGTCATAGTACTTAGCTTGCCTATCTTGTGCAATCAGCAATCGCTCCCGGATTGTACGCATAATTGAAGTCGCATCTTCGACGTCCTTCCGCTTGTACAACTTGGACTCGCCAGTCTCCAATCATGACAACGGGGTAAGACACTTCCTACCATAAAGGGGCTCGAAGGGCGCCATTTGAATACTCGCCTAGTAGCTGTTGTTGTATGCGAACTCAATCATAAATAAGTGATCCTCTCACCTTTTTCCGAAATCCAAGGCACACATGCGAAGCATGTCCTCCATCGTCCTGTTGACTGTCTCGGTCTGACCATCCGTCTGCGGATGAAAGACCGTACTGAACTTTAGTTTTGTCCCCAACAGTTGATGCACCAACCTCCAATCGTTAGACGTGAAACACCCATCCCGGGCCTCCCGGCCACTCACGATGCTACGAGGCACACCGTGTAGACGAACAATATTCTCCACATACAGCTTTGCTAGCTTATCCGCTGAATCGTCATTCCTATTCGGGATGAAGTGCGTCATTTTCGTCAAACGATCTACGATCACCCAGATGACGTCGTTTCCCTTCTGCGATTTCGGCAAACCGTGCACGAAATCCATGGATATATCGTCAAACATCCATTCCTGTATAAACAAAAACTTCAAGAATCCTCCGGGCTTCTGCATTCAGCCTTCACTAGAACACAAGTTTGACACTTATCCACATACAACGCTACATCCTTTTTCAGTCCGGGCCACCAGAACAGCTTTCTCATGTCTTTGTACATCTTTGTGCTCCCCTGGTGGATTGAGTACTTGGTGTAATGAGCCTCGTACATCAACTCCTCCCGTATTTTACCTACTTTTGGGACGCACAAACGACTGTCCTTCCACAACATCCTATTCTCAACCTTAAACTAGGCATTAGACCCATCCAAGACCTCAGCCATGAGCCGCTTCATGTCGTCATCCAAAACCAAAGCCTGCCGAATTCGATCGACGAGCTCATACTGTACCTCAATCCAACTCAAACGTGCTTCAACACTCGATCTCTTATCAATACAAGAGATCTCTAAGGCCTCTAAATCTCGAACGAGACGCTCATCATGCATCATTAACCAATTGGCCTGCGCGGGAGCTCTGCGACTTAACGCATCCGCAACCGCATTACCTTTGACAGGAACATAATGTATCTTGAAGCTGTAATCCCCAAGGAACTCCATCCACCTTCGCTGACGCATATTTAAGTCCTTCTGATCCAATATGTACTTCAAGCTCTCATGATCAGTGTAAATGTTGACCTTCACACCGTACAAATAGTGTCTCCAGAGCTTCAACGCAAATATCACGGCCGCCAACTCCAAATCATGGACCGGATAATTCCTCTCATGCACCTTCAGCTGACATGAACCATAAGCTATTACTCTCGCATGCTGTAACAAAACACAACCTAAGCCGCTGCCTGAAGCGTCACTATAGTTCTCAAAGCCTTCTGCTCCACGTGGCGAACATAAAATAGGCGCCTTGGTCAGATGAATTTTTAGTTCTTCGAAAGCTTGAGCACACGCTGACGACCAAACAAATTTCTGATCGTTCCTTGTCCGGGTCGTGAATGGTAACACTATCCGCGAGAAGTTCTCTACGAAGCGCCTGAAGTATCTGCCAAGCCCCAAAAAACTCCGGACTTCCGCCACAGAAGACAACACAGGCCACTCCCGTATAACAATAACCTTTGCCGGATCCACCGCGATACCCTCACTACTGACAATATGACCAATGAACACTATAGATGATAGCCAAAACTCACATTTAGAGAACTTGACGTACAACTGATTACTTCTCATGGTCTCTAAAACAATATGCAAGTGCTCCGCATGATCTTCCTCAGGTTGGGAGTACACCAGGATATCATCGATGAACACTATCACGAACCGATCCAAATACTCCTTGAACGTCCTGTTCATTAGATCCATAAACACTGCTGGTGCATTTGTCAGCCCGAAAGGTATGACCCTGAACTCGTAATGCCCATATCGAGTACTGAACGCCGTTTTGGGAATATCACTTTCCCTAATTCGCAGCCGATAATATCCAGACTTCAAGTCCAGCTTCGAATACACAGTCGATCCAACTAGCTGATCGAACAAATCATCGATCCTCAGAATCGGGTACTTGTTCTTCTCTGTTAGCTTATTGAGTTTCCGATAATCAATACATAGTCACAGACTTCCATCCTTTTTCTTCAAGAAAAGGACCGGGGCGCTCCAAGGTGACGAACTTGGACGCACAAACCCCTGCTCTATCAATTCCTGAAGCGCCTTCAACTCTGCCATCTCTCTCGGTGCTAAACGGTAAGGAGACTGCGACACCGGCTTGGCACCAGGAACTAACTCAATGGTGAACTCGATCTCTCTCTGAGGTGGGGCCCCAGGGAAATTTTCGGGGAAGACGTCAGCAAACTCCGACACCACAGGAATACTGGCCAAGTCAGGCTTGGGCTTCTTCGCCTCTAAAAGAGTGAAGAACAGCTCTGCACCCTCATGAACTGCTTTAACTACTTGGAGAGCAGACATCAGTGCCTTGCTCACACCCATCAAATTAGAGAAAGTAGTTTCTTGGCTCGTATTCAACCCCAGCTTTATAATCTTAGAACTGCAATCGATGTACGCACACTGCTCCGAGAGCCAGTCCATGCCAAAGATCACGTCAAATTCTACTATCGGCAGTAGTGACGCTTCCAAGTCAAGAGTTTGGCTTCCAATCAGCACTTTAACGCAACAGACTCTATCTGCGCGCATCGAACACCCATTAGGTAGCAGCACATCCCAATTATCCTTAGCCACAAAAGTGGGCACTCCGATACGAGATACGAATTCCTCGGATAGGAAGGAGTGTGAAGCTCCTATATCAAACAATGTTCGAGCCGGATAGTCCATGACCACCACAAAGCCTAAAATACGACAGTCATATGACCAAAACATAAGATGCCAGGTATGCAAAATATTACAACTAAAATCTAACACATACCTGTCACCGCATCGCCCTGTTTGATGGCCTCCTGCTGGCCAAGGTTGTAGACTCTCGGTTGGGCTGAAGCCTGATGGGACGCGGTTGACTCCACCGCCTTTCCTTTCTCCGCATAGGATGCTCCTTCCTTCTTGCCTGACTTGCCACTCCAACAGTCGCAGGCTATATGCCCCGGCTTCCCACAAGTGAAACAGTGTTTTGGGCCTCTACGCCCAGACGATGCCCAGAAGTAACTGATGAAGAAGCTAGTCCGGAAGGTCTGGCCTTCTTGTTCCACTTTCGGTATCCAGTCTTCTGCGGTCTTGGTACCTTGAACTCTGGGCTCTTCACAGCCAAGTAATTACTATGGACCCTCTTCAAATCTTGTTCCAGAGATCGGGCCGTATTGACCAGTGTCAGAAAGCCCTGCGTCATCGGACCTGAGAGCTGCAACCTCAGATCATCGCGCAGTCCTTCGTAAAACCGATTGGTCTTGCGCTCCTCATCCGAAAAAGGGGAGCCGGTATAACGTCCTAATCTTGTGAACTCATGTAGGTAGTCGTCCACACTACTCTCTCCTTGAGTCAGCCTCTGTAACTGATTCTGCATTGCTATTTTCTGTGCCGTCGGGACAAACCGCGCCAGAAATAGTCTCGAGAATTCCTCCATCGATACGTCAGTGAGTTGTCTCCCGGCCAAAAGATGCATCTCTAACTCGTCCCTCCACAGCCTTGCCTCGCCGTCTAGGAGGAAAGTAGCTATTGTAGCTTTCTGCCACTCCTCAGTCTCCGCAACTGACATGACTCTCTTTACCCTGGAGAGCCAGTCCTCAGCTTGCGTTCGGGTTTCAGTGCTCGAGAACACTGGTGGATTAAAGCTCATCACGTGCTTTACCTGCTTCTCCGTAGCTCTTCTCTGCACCACAAGCTCTGCCACTAGCTGATCCGCCACTATGAGCTCTGCTACGATAAGCGGCTCTTGACCTAACCCAGGAGCAGGAGGTTGCACTTGCCTCCCCGGTTGGACATTGATCATAGTGAACACCGCTTCCGCTAACATTCGTATGGTTTTTGCAGAAGGAGGGGTTGCAGGCGCGTCGTTAGGCGCACTACTCTCCGTGGAGTGCTGTTGTTGCGACTGCCCCGCACCGCTCCGAGTCACCTATAATTGTAAAAACACTAGATTATGCGACAAATAGATTGCCAAAACGCAATTAGTGGTAGGTTCCCCAAACATGTGTATTTTCATTCCTAAGTGGACATTCATGAGTTCTTTTATGTTATAACGGCAACGCACATACAAGTGCTCACTATCCCTTAAAAGAATTCGTCCACGAATTCGAATAAGGAAGACCGACACCAGAGTCTGATACCAACTTGTAACATCCCCATCCGTCACATAGCATATAACAGAAGGTCCGGGGGGGCCCGACGCCATATATTACGGACAGACCAAAGAGTTACTAAATTGAAACTGTAATCCAATATTTCGCGTTGGCAGGAGCGTAGTATCTTGCTCCATCCACGTTGGCAGGAGCGTCGAGATGGAGGCACGGTTAGCCTCGGAATCCCACTGGAGAAGAGGCTGACCCGTCTCGTCGAGATGCTTCTCGCCAAGGCCGAAGTTCCGGTGCCCTCACGACACCGGTCCCTCGGGAGCCTTCTCTACTAAGGCAACGATCTTGGCGGCGGCAGCGCCCGTCATGTCCGTCGCAGATGGGGTCTTGGCGGGGACGTCGACGACGGACTTGCCCTTGTCCAACGCTGATGTTTTGGTTTTCTTGGAAGATGTTGGGGGAGGAGCATCCATCTTTCGCTTCTGGGCACTCGACTGGGACGAGGTACTCGACTCGTCCCTGCAGGCCACGACCGCCGATTGGGCGAGAGACAGGCCGTAGGTGAGAGCCCCAACTTCCTCCTACGGCTGGTGGAGCGGGATTTCTCGCTCACCTGCGTGGACAGTGAGAGTTAGCTTCATCAAATCTAAGACATCAATCTTGGGGGGGGGGGAATGGTACCTTCTCCGGTAAGGACGGGCAGAAGGGAGTCGAGGTCCTGCCGCAAGAACATGACGTCGAAGTTCTTTGTTCCGAAGAAGGCGAGAAGGGCGGCCTTGTGCCCCCCAAGCGCGGGAGGCTTATAAGTCGCCTCGTCATATTGGACGGGCGAGAGGGGGACGTTGCCAAAGCTCCCAGAGACGAATATGAACTTCTGGGGCCAGTGATGGTTCTTGTTCGCAAGACCGCTCGTCTTGATTGTCTGACCTGAAAAGGAGACGATCCTGCTCTTGGCCCGGAAGTTGAACAGCTTCCGGAAGACCGAAAGGTTGAACTCGATCCTTTCCGCGCGCATGTAGCAGGCGAATGCTACCAGAAGAGCGACAGAGTTCGGGTTGAGTTGGACGTCAACCACTCCAAAGTACCGGAGAGTCTGGCGCACCTCAGGCCAGATGGGAGGAGGAATCCCACCTCAAAATGTTCCATGGGAATGACGAGCTCCCCTTCCGGCAGGAAATTGATTTTATCAGAACCGCCAGGATGCCGCGCGACAAACCCCGACGACACGTAGTTGGCGACCGCGGAAAGGTACTCCTCCTCGATCAACCTGCAAGGGGGGAAATCGTGGTCGAGGAAGCCTTGCGCGCATCGAGTCCGGCCGTCTGTCTCTCCCGGAATTTTGCGAGTGTGTGAGAGAAGCTGGGCTTGCGCAGGCACGAGACCTCAAAAGTCGCGAGTGTGTAAGAAGAGGACGACGACCTAGAATCCAAATGATAGTAAATGTGGTTGGTGGGCAAGCCTATTTATAGAAAAATTGGGCAATCATGGAGTTTTCCCCAGGCGGCGGGGGTGCGTATAACATTTTTTAATAATCCGACGCCTCGTAATCCGCCCGACCCTGCTGCCTCTTCTCTTACCTGCAAGTGGCAAAATCCTCTAGGAAGGACCCTGGGTAAGCGTAAAGCATAGCACAATGAGTCAAGAAAAAGATTTCGGCGAGTATGACATTCGACATAAGAAGTGAGCATTGTGTAAGGCAAGAACGGTAATGAAAATATAAAAGGCCACTCGCCAGGCAAGGGCAAATTTTAATACTAGCATAACGTTTATTACAGGGCAAAATGAGAAGGGTACATTCAGTAAAAGAACGAGCGAGAAGCTAGGGTAAACAAAGGCGGGAGCCGACGAGCTCAGTGCTAGACCCATTGCCAACGGCCCCTGCCTCGCCTCCCCGACCTCGGCGGCACTCCCGGGTAGTAGTAGGCGCTCACATCCGTTAGCTCATGGTTGACCAAGCGCATCTGATCCCGGGCTCGCGCAATGTGTCTTCCGGGAGAGGTCTCCTCGCACCCGCCTCCCTGCCGCTCCATCTCCCCGATGAGATGCGAGTAATATCGCTCGAGGACGTCCAACCGACATTCAATTGCCATCTGGTGCACTTTCGCCTGATGGGAGTCCTCCCGCTGCATCTAGATCAGCTTCGCCAAGACCTCCACCATTCGCTCCTTGAGTGTCTCGGCATCTCCAGGATCACCGAGGAAGTTTGCGAGGTCGCTAGGAGATGGTGGGGGCGAGAACTCCTCCTTGTCAGCATCAGGGGTCGGTGCCGAGGTGTCCCAATAACCTGGCGAGAAGTTTCAGCCATTCAGGATCGGATTCGAGCGAGAAGGGGAGATCACACCGCCATTTACCTGGCGTAGGGACGGTGCTTTCGCCCGGTAGCTGGCGGGAAGGACTACTTTTTCCCTCGAAGGGTTTCCCGAAGAGCGAGTGGCTTGATTTTCCTCGTCCCGGACGGATCGGCGTTTGCCCCGGTGGGCGGATCTCGGCCTATTGGGAGGTGTCGGGTGCTTTCCCAGTCGAGGGTCGAGAACCTGGCGCAGGTTCATTTGGGTTCTCGACGGCTGGGGTCTTGGGCGCTGGACTGACTAGACCCATAGTCCCGAAGGGAGTATCTGCGAGAAACTGTGTAAGCAGAAGGATATGAGTTAAGAAGTGCGAGAAGGTGACAAGTCGGCTACCTGGGGTGATTACGGGTTTGGCATGGGCAACTTGGGGGGTAATCTCCGGGATTTGCTGTTCGTTCCGGTCGGGGAGCCGGGGTGCCTCGGCACCCGCCGTGGGGGACGCCATCGTCGCTCTCTGGCAGTGGCTCCTGCGAATGGACCTGCGGCTCAGTTCAACATGCCCATTTTCGGGATTTTTAGCAGGGTGGGGGTAAGTAAAATACCTCCTCTAGGATGTCGAGATTCTCGCGGTTAGGGGTAGGGGCCGGAGAGGCAGACTCATTCGCCGCAAGTATCCGCCGAATCATCTTAGCCCTTTTGGCCAGTAGGGCGAATCCGCATGCCTCTTGGACGAGAGCCATGAGGCATATTTGGAAGTTTTGGAGTTGGCTTTTTCATGCGCAGCAGCGAGACAGTCCAGAAGCTCTCGCGAGAGCGGTTTTGCAGTCAGTTTAGCGTACATTGTCAAAGCAGCGAGAACTCAGAAGACGAACCGAGGACGAACAAATATACCATCTTTAGGGTCGAGTCTAGAGATATTTATAGAGCTGTGTAGGGGCCCACAAAATATTCCTTTCCAGGTCAGCAAACACTCATCGAATACCGAGGGTTGGACTTCTCTTTCTGAGCGTAGGACTAGCTCGCAAAGAGCGGGAATTGTGTACAACCCCGTATTCGCTGAGTGGGCCCCTCCGACAAGTTCAAGGCTTTGTAGGACATTCAGGTCCAAGTGTCCCAGTAGGCGAGTGGGGCATACAGTGCTGCACTCGCCCAGGAGGAGCAAAGGGTTCCCGCTCATAGCAGGCGGAAGGGCTCTCGCCAGAATAAGCGAGTGGTAGGCGGGAAGGCTCTCGCGTCCGCCTCTAGGAGAGTTGTGGAGGCGAGTGCTCGGCTATCGCAGCACTCGCCCCCTTTAGGCGAGTGGTGCCTTCATGGACCACTCGCCCAGTGGGGTCCAGATGCAGAATTACCTGGATGTCCTTGAGGGTCTGCAGGTAGCCTTTCAGAAAGCGGAGTTACGCTGATCGCAGACCCAATTTGGCTGCATTTAGCATTTCTGGACAGCGGAATTACGCTGTTGGCAGACCAAGGTTGGAAATCTATAAATAGAACCGAGGGGACACCTTTGGAGGGACAAATCAACAGTTTTCTCTTGCTTCCTTCTTCATCAGGCTCTCTCTAAGGTGCCCAAGCTCAACATTGGCTTAGGAGAGGAAGAGCTCTTCGGCTTTCTGGATGTGTGGTGGGATCTCCTAGCTTAGACCTCGGTTTTGTTCCTAGGTTCCTGAATCTTTTGTCTAACGTACTTGCTCGAGGGAAGAAAGTGTGAGGTCACATCCTTTTTGGGATCCCGAACTCCACAGAGACCGATTTCCGGTTTCAACAGTCTAAACATTTTATTTGTAGATGTTTTAATTCGTTTCTCTTTATAATGTTTAGCTTGTGAAAGTGGTATGTTGTGAAGGCCCGACTCGATCTATATTATACGATATTTATAGGCACGAGCTTGTGATGTTGATGACTACCTCCTTCAGGAAACAACTTCTCTCAATGACTTGCAGTCACATTTGTTTCTCTCAGGTTATGGTAGAAAATATAATTAGAACTTAGAAGCCGAATCCTAGTTACGCCACGCCACATCATGATCTCAAAATAAAGAATATTGAAACAAGAATATATATAACTATTTGTATTTATGGTGTGATGTGGTTTCTTCAACTTTCAAAAGAAACATCGAGACACTAGACATTGTGTAGTTCTGCAATCAACAAGTCTGCACCACAACTGAATCATTTAGTGCGGTTCAAAATCGGTGCAGGGCAATTTTGATTTTTATCTTGCAGCCCTAGCCGGAAGATTTGAGCGTAGTGTTGTAGCTCAACTACACTGATCCATTATTTGTCAACGATGCTCTGATGCAACCCGTGTCACATCTTATTTTACTTTTATTTTTCTCATGTTTGTGGTGCCATGCATGCTCTCGTCCTTGCTTATTTCTTTTATTTCCGCTCATGTTATTAACACGATATGCTTTGTATATGTTATTAACATACGTTCCCGTGTTTCCGTGTGATGTTACTTGCGCATGTTTTTACGGCTTATTGCCATGAAGATGGTAACGAAGTTGTGCTAGATCGATGTTTGTACATTCTACTAGCACGAGACATCACAGTCTTGCCGGGGTCGAGCTTTTTCAACCTAGAGAATTGATGCAACCTGAGTCACATCTTATTTTTCTTTTATTTTCTGCATGTTTATGTGTGTCGCACCTGTTTTTGCCCTTGTTTATTTCTTTTATTTCCCCGCATGTTATTAGCGCGATATGTTTTGTGTATGTTATTAGCACGTTGTCACGGATCACCATCTTTGGGGTTAAGCCCCAAGAGGATTCTAGAGAAACAGTGAGTCTTGTGCATAGGAAGATGATAGAAAATTCTAGAGGATTCATGTATTTTGTACATACTAGAGATATAAAATAATCTAGAAAGTAGGCAGTCTAGAATCTTCTATACATTGGAGAGACCCTTTAGGGCCTATAAAAGGGAAAGGCCCCCTCATTTGTAATCATTTAAGTTTTGGACAAACAATAAAGTTCTTTCACTTGTAAGTTTTTTTCTTGAATTGTTTCTCCACTCTCTCTTCATCACCACCAAGATCTTGCAAGAGGAGGCTGACTTAGCTAGACTACGTAGTGTGACAAAGAGGAGCTAAGGCCACACGGGAGATTGTAAAGAGCCAAGTCTATGACAGTTTGTATAAAAGGGAGGTTTACTCAAGTTTGTGGTTGATGCACAAGAAGACTAGATAGCTGGTGAAATGAGCAACTCAAGCATGGATGAGCGTGTCTGGGAGGCTATGCAACAAGCTGAAAGGAAGAAGCAAAGCCAAAACAAATCTCATGAGTAAGGACACTTGGGTCTTGCGTTGATGGATTGAGATAAGTGCATGACGATGGTGGAGTAGGACCACCTACATGTTTACGGAGAACTAGAGTTGGATACAATCATAAGGTATACTTGTGCTAAATCTCAGGAGGTTGGTTACTCCTAGAAGCCGCACTCCAAATGAGAGATCTCAAACCTGAACATCAAGGATGATCTTAAACTCCCAAGCCACCTCCTTATAGGGGGGGGGGTCACATATCATTTATTTAATGCCATTCAATTTTAAAATACAAAATACTGTCATAAGTCACGCACGCGTAACAATATCTCCCGCCAGAAAATTGACCTTGACTACAAGGTCTAGGCGTTGCCCGCCATCTAGTAGTGATATGCCCGCGGGTGGGCTGCCGCAGAAGTGCCAGGAGCTCGAGGGTTCGATCGGAGTTGTCGGCACATATCAGAGATGAACGACACTGACGGAGGGATCGATCAGCGATGTCGATGTAGATTTTAGAGACGAACGACCCTAGAGCTAGCATAGGGCTCAATCGACGCTATCGACACGAGGAGACGACAACATTGTTGATGTAAAAATAAGAGCGGATGAACGCGGCAGCACACGATGTAGGCGAGGAGGCTAGGTCGGACCAATGTTACATGAGGGAAAACACTTGTAATAAACGAAATAGACTTGGATACAATCACGAGCTATACTCGTGCCAAACATCAGGAGTCTGGTTCCTCCCAAAAGCCCCTGTCCAAATGAGAGATCTCAAACCTAAACGTTAAAGATGATCCTAAAGTCCCAAGTCTCCTCCTTATATAAGGAGGAGGGGGGGGGGGGGGGTTCAGATACCATTTACCTAATGCCATGCAATTTAAAAATACAAAAGACAATAATAAGTTACGCGCACGCGTAATATTGGTCATGTTAATTGTTCATCTTTAACTATATTGGAGGATATATCAGAGATATTTCATATATCGTGTTTTAATATTTAATTATTTATATGTATAATTATTTATAAATTTAATCTTTTATCTATATATTAATAATTTGATATTTATTGAACTTCTAAATTTATTAAAATAATATAAGCATTTTGTGTTATACAAATAATAACTGTATAATGCATGAAATAAAACACGAGGAAGTAGAATGTCACGAAGTTGTCCGTAACAATGGAAGATAATAAATCTTTATTCCATAATTCAAAGACCATGCATAATTGACGTCGATGATGCACTTGGACAAGGAAGAAAGC
The DNA here is from genome assembly GCA_039583875.1 of Platanthera guangdongensis. Classification (NCBI taxonomy): domain Eukaryota; kingdom Viridiplantae; phylum Streptophyta; class Magnoliopsida; order Asparagales; family Orchidaceae; genus Platanthera; species Platanthera guangdongensis. The sequence continues at coordinate 179,058,303 of CM077152.1, read as the reverse complement.
CAAAAGGAAAAACAACCTAAACAATGAAACATTTTTTGTCTATTATCTATTAGACCATAAACACTAGTTAAAATAAATTGAAAAAACCAATCGATAAAATATCGGGATATATCGGCTGATATATCTATGAATATATTGGTCAATAATAGACATATCAGAGGATTTATTTCAAAATGATATTGTGCAAAATAATATCGGAAACATGTCGTTTTGTGCATAAAACCTTTATGTCGGCCGACATGTCGGGCATGTTGGAGGATATCCACAACACTGATATTGACAAGTTTTGTATATGGAATAGATTGGAAATTTCTCCATCCTGTATTTTTCTACATGGTATCAGAGCTGAAAACCGTCTTTGTGGTTTGTCTCTTTTTAACCGCTGGCCTTGCTTCCCTCTTGCTATCCGCAAGATTGCGGTCTCTTTGCTTGCTAACCGCTGACCTTGTTCTTCACTTACTATCCGCACAAGGCTGCAGTCTCCTTGATTTAACCACTTCTTCTATCTCTCGTGGCATCCACCCTAACCCCCCTTCTTTCCCAACCCCCTCCCTCCTCTCTCTTTTATAATCCTTCTTGGTTGGGTCCCGCCTCTGCACCCTTCTCTTTCATTCTGTGGTCTGTGCAAAATCTTCTTTGCGATCTACCTTGTCGCTGGAAGGGTTTGCGGTCTCTGCTTTGCCGCTGCTTGCGGCCTTCCTTGAATAGCCGCACTGCCTTCCCTCTGGCCGCCAAGTCGCACCTTCTCCAAGTTGTCAGACTGCCGTTACTCTCTCTCGGGTCGCCTGTCCGCAACAGCGAGGGTTGTCTGCTCACGGTCTTCTCGACGCTTGTTCCTGCTCCCAGGCCGCCAGTGCCTCTCCTGTCTCCAGACTACAACGACATCTCAGGTCGTCAGCAGGCTTCTAATCGCTACTCCTCTGCTCTAGCCGCAGCTGTGCTACAGCTTCTCCGCTGTTTTTGCCTCCGTTCTCTTCCCACCGTGTCTCCTTTACCTGCCCGCAGTGGTAGCTGCAGTGATTGCCTTGGTCGCTGATTACACTTGCGCTTTTTACCCTTGCTGCCTGTATGGTCTCCGCCTGTCGCTAAGTTCTATCTGCTGCTTCCTTGCCGCAAGGTGTCTCTCTATAATTGCTTCCCAGTCTTCTGCCCGACGCCTTATTGCCTCTCCTTGCCGCAGATTCCAGCTAGTCAAGCCGCCGCTCTACCCGACTGACTTATCTTCTATCTGCAGCTGATTAGTGTGCTAGGCCGCAGTTACCTTGATTCCTGCTCTGTTTTCTTGCCGCAAATCTTGTCGTTGCAGTTGTCTGCCCCCTGCTATTGCCTCTTACCCGCTGCTGTTGCCGCTAACCGCCGCTCTTTTTTCCTTTACCTACTTTTGCTATGATTGACTCCTCTCCAATGGCTACACATTCTCCTCTATAGGACATTCAAACTGACATTGATGACTTGCGCATCCAAATCTAGCAACTTCAAGGGATGATCGACCAATTCTCCGGGCTCTGTTGTGTCAATTTCAGATGGTGGTTTCTCCTGTCTTGCCCATAGTTCGTCCTAGATCTTGGATTCAGGGGCCTCCAACCACATTACCTCACGGACACCATCTCACTACTTGGACTCCGTGCACCCCAAGTTCATTACTGTTGTAAGTGAGGACACCATTTCTGTCTCTGGCTTAGCCGACCTCAACCCTACTCCCTCCACCACTCTTCGCTCAGCTCTTCATGTTTCAGGCTCTCCTTTCAATATCTTCTCTATTAGTTGTCTCACTCAATACCTTGATTGCTACGTAACAGTCTCTTCGACCTCTTGTATTGTGCAAGATCGCAAGACGCAAACTATCATTGACAAAGGACATCTGTCGAATGGTCTCTACATTTTCGGCCCCACCCCCTGACGATTTTCTCCTCTATTAGCTCTGTTGACGGGCACCGACGTCTTGGACACACTCCTCTCAACATCTTCGAAAAGCTCTTCCCGTTGTTTCCCTCCATATATTCACTTGTGAGTCTTGTATCTATGACAAACATCATCGGTCTACATTCTCACCACATCCTACTCGGAGCCCTGCTCCCCTTGATATAGTTCACTCTGATTTTTGGGGACCCTACAAAATTGCTAGTGTTTTTGGATATCGTTACTCTGTTACATTTGTAGATGGTTACTCTCAGGTGACATGGTTGTATCTCCTTCATGACCGCTCTAAACTGCCTGGTGTATTTCATGTGTTTATCATTGAAACTCGCAACCAATTCTCTACTGCAATTAAAACTCTCTGTGGCCGACAATGCCCGCGAATACACTAGTCATGCATTTGCAAACCTGTGCGCTAAGTTTGGGATCATCCATCAAACCTCGTGTTCCTATACCCCAATAAAATGGCGTTCCTGAATGCAAGAATCGTCACCTCTTTGAGGTCACCCACTCTCTTATATTTCAAATGAATGTTCCCAAACAATATTGGAATTTCGCGGTCTCTACCGCCTGTTCTCTTATTAACGACATGTATTCTTCTATTCTCAACTTTGCGGTTCCCTTCAACCTTCTTTTTCCCTCCACACCTCCTTTTTCAGTCACCCCTTGCGTGTTTAGCTGCGCGTGCTATGTTCATAATCTTGACCCGTCCACTGACAAACATGCTCCATGTACCACTAAATATATGTTTGTTGGTTACTCCCGTAGTCAGAAGGGTTATGTTTGCTTTTCCCCTAAGGATCACAAGGTTGTTACTTCTGCTGATGCCACCTTTCTCAAAGATCAGCCCTATCATTCTCAACCAACTGATTCTCCACTTCTGTCATTTCTTATGCGGCCTGCTGTCTCTGTTACTTCAAACCTTCTGCCTCTCCTTCCCACACCAATCCAACAAACCCCACCTCTCCTTCCTACACCAATTCCACCCAAACTACCTCTCATTCGTGTGTATACTTGTCGTCCTCCTTCGTCTACTACCCTACGGGAGATGCCCTCCTCTAATGATAGTTTGCAGTCTGCAGATCCTACAACTGTTTCTACTGCTCACCCGATGACAAATTATGTCTCCTTACACCGCCTCTGTCCGGAACTTCAATAAATTGCTCTTTCTTTATCCTCTATTACCACCCCTAATTCTTTGTTGGAGGTTCTCTAACATCCGGAGTGGCGGGTGACTATGGACGAGGAAATGTCTGATCTTTGGGGAAACTACACTTTGGATCTTGTCCCTCTTCCTCCTGGACAGACTTGCGTGAGTTGTAAGTGAGTGTTTGTCATCAAACATGATCCAGATGGGATGGTTCAACGTTTGTAAGTTCGTCTAGTAGCTCGGGGTTTTACTCAACAATAAGGTCTAGATTATGATGAGACTTTTTCTCCAGTCGCTAAACTCAATACTGTTCGTGTTTTAATCTCCCTCACTGTTTATCGACACTAGCCGTTGCACTAATTGAATGTCAAAAATATTTTTCTTAATGACGATTTGCAGACGATCATCTATATGCAATAATCTCCTGGGTTTGAGATCACGAGGGAGTCTCTTATCTGTTGTCTGAAGAAGTCACTTTATGATCTCAAACAGTCTCCTCGGGCATGCTTTGACAAATTTAGTCAGACCGTTAGTGCTGTTAGGTTCACTCGGAGTTCAGCCGACTTCTCTTTATTCACTCGTCATCAACCAACGGACACAATGATTCTCTTGGTGTATGTTGATGATATTTTGATTACGGGAGACGATCTGACAGAAATACATATGATCAAACAACTTCTGGCTACTGTGTTTCATACAAAGGACCTGGGAAGCCTTCAATATTTTCTTGGTCTCGAGGTGGTTCAGAGGCTTGATGGACTTGTGTTATCTCAAAGAAAGTACTGTCTTGACTTACTTCATAATGCAGGCTAGTATGGATGCAAGCCTGCTGACACTACCATGGATATCAATCACAAGCTCTGCACTTATGCCCCGGACTCCGATTTACTCCTACCGAACCCAGAGTTTTATCATCGTCTTGTGCGAAAGCTGATATATCTCACTGTTACTAGACCTGATATATCATTTGTTGTTGGAGTTGTCAGTCGATTCATGTATGAGCCACATATCTCTCATCTTCAGGCAGTTGAGCGCATTCTTCGATACTTGAAGACTGCTCCTAGACATGGACTTGTATAAAAGCCCTCTTTGTCTCCTGTATCTCTGAGTGTATACTCTGACGTTGAATATGTTTGTTCTTTGGATGATCGTCGTTCCACAAATGGATACTGCAATAAATTTGGAGGACATCTCATTACATGGCGCAACAAGAAATAGCCTGTTGTTGCTCGCTCACCTGCTGAGGCCGAGTATCGTTCAATAACAATGGTTGTGTCTGAGCTTACATGGCTTGAGGGCCTCCTTGATGATTTATGAGTCAAGCTTTTCTCATCGGCCACTCTATTTTGCGACAGTCAAGCTGTCATACACATTGCCAAAAATTCGGTTTTCCATGAACGGACGAAACACATTGAAGTTGATTGTCATTTCATTCAAGAGAAGGTTCAATTGAAGAAGATAAAGTTAGTGTATGTTCCCGCTGCTGGACAAGTTGCTGACATCCTCACCAAGGTTACCACGACCTCTGTACTATCAGTTCTTGTCCAAGCTTGGTGCCTACGATTTGTACGCTCTAGCTTGCGCGGGAGTGTTGAAGAAAATTTGTAAATGCCCATTAGTGGAGGCCCATTTAGTCTCTTAGTTAGGAAGTTTAGTCCCACATCTTGTATATTGACAAGTTTTTTATATGGAATAGATTGGAAATTTCTCCCTCCTATATTTTTCTACACAAATAATTATTGAAGAACCTTCAAATTTAATCAAGCACGGTTAAATTAATTTTTTTGGAGTTATTAGATCAGGTAGGCTATCATCCTGTCTCGGGATGCCTGCTGTAGAATCATCAATTTCAAATCAACTATTCTTGCTTGTTAAAAATTTAAGTTCAGGGTCATTGAATTTGGCTTGATAATTTACTTTCAAGTTGTTTTATGGGCTGATCAAGTACTCGTTCCTTTATTTCATTTTGTTGATGCTTGCAAGAACTATGTCTATTTATTGGCAGAAGAAAACACTTGTATTGGCTCAGGCGTCAAAATTATGTCATGGAGTAGTTATCAGACATTCTTTCATGTTGATCTTCAGTCAATTTTTGTTGTTGAAATTTCCACCCAATGTGCATAAACAACCATTTTGGTCATGATAACTTGACTCATGGTGAAAACCCTTTGTAAAGGTTCAATAGTATAAACGTACAAGGTCATGCATCATATCATCACATTTGGTGAATTTTCATATTTATTAAGAGTTTGATTTGATTTGTCTTACGTAATCCCAAAATACTCTTAGGATTGGTAGCGCGCAGCAGTTCAAAAGTCTCGAGTTTATTCTTGTTTCAGGTACAGTGATATCTTGTCATTAAAACCTCATTGTATAGTGTCATCCAGAAACGTCATAATTATCACCTAGCAGTCATTACTATATAGTTTGTTCCTTTGTCCCTTAGCTAATGACTTACCTTTTTCTTTGGCAGCTGAAATATATTGATGGCATGGAAGGCAATTGGAAAAATGGTTAATACCTGCCATTAAGAATGATGTTTTCTTTCACAATACATGGAAAATTACTTCGATTCATTTTCTTTTCTTTTTGCAGTTGGATTTGTACTCTGCAAATCATTAAATTAATGTTTTGAGTATTTGAAATTTTAAGGCTATTGATTTGTAACAATTTTGTTTTAATTATTCGTCTCTTTCTTATTATCCTTTCATTTTTTTGACCTTTCATATTCTAGTTTAAAACACCATTATATGATAATACTCATGTGAAATCAGTACTTTATCAAAGCTCGATTAGGTTGGTAGGATTTACCCTTTCAATAACTCCATTTGTAAGTTTTGTAAATACTACTATTATTATTAATCGTACTTTTTTGGTTCATATAGTATTTGAGGGTGCTATGGTCTTTTATACCCTCCATTGTGTTATGTATATAATGCCCATATGATTATTGTTAGAGAATATAGGGAAAAGTAATGTAAAGGCCCAATAAGTTGGCCCTTTAGTCCCAAATCTTCTGTATATGATGCTTCCTCTCTCTTCTCTCCTATATATTTGTACTCATACTTGTATTTGATGTATTCATGAACTATACACATGCTTTGGACCTTTTCTCTACATGGTATCAGAGGGAAACAGTCCGACCTGTTTTCATCTAACCGCCCAGTCCTCTGTTTCCGCGCGGCTTGTTTGTCGGCTTAATCGCGCGACTTGTTTGTCTGCTTCACCGCGCGGCTTTGCGGCTTCCTTCCTTTCTAACCGCTTCCTTCTCTCCCGTGGATCCACCTCCCCTCTCTATTTTCTACGCTCTTTATATAGCTTTACCTCTCTGACACGTGGTCCCCACTCCCGTGCGGTTAGTGTTCTCTACCCGCTGCTCTCTCCCCTAATCGCTGCGAACTATTCTACTCACGATGGTCTTTCCTTAACCACTACAATAGTCTCTTGAAGCAGCGGTCTCTCTTCTCCGCTGCGATCTGCTTCTTGTCGCTGCGGCCTTTGGTTCAGTTTGATCAGCGGATTCTCTTCTCTGTTCGCCCTGCCGTTCTTCCCGCTGCAATTGCTTTCTAACCGCTCTCCTAGCCGATTGCACTTCTCGCAGAGGCCTCGTCACCCCGCCGTGCCTCTACCTGCTGCGACCTCCCTTCTCCTCTTATCGCTCTTGTCGCACAGAGTTCTTTCCTGCGGTGGGATCTTCTTGTTTGCTCGGACTTCTTCTACCGATTTGTTGCGGTTTGCGTCTAACCGCCCTTTGTTGCGGTTTGATTTTAACCGCCCGGTCTTCTTTCCCGTGGTTTGTTGCGGTTTGCTTCTGCCGGGTTGTGGTTTGCTTCTAACCGCCCGGTCTTGTACCTGCTCGCTGGTCTTTGCTCTGGTTGCGGTCTGCTTCGAACCGCACGGTCTTGTGTCTGTTCGCGGGCAGCTGTTCCCTCTAACCGCTGCAACTCAATATTCTTGCCGCATTGCTTCTGTTTTTTTTTGACCGCTGAAGGGTGCCTCCTTACCGCCGCCGCTTGTTTCTTTCCGCCACGGGTTCTCCTCTTTGTGCTGGTCGTGGCCTTTCTGGCTGCTGGTGCGTTGTCACCATGACCGCTGCGGTCTCTCTTAGTCGCTGCTTGTGCCCACTTTCTTCATTAAGCTTGCTGGCCTTCCATTCTTTCACGACTTGTCTCCAGGCTCTTGCTGTGCGGTCCGTGCTCGTTCCTCTGCGGTATTGTTCTAACCGCTTGGGCAGGTTGCCTTCTCGCTGCTCCTTGGCTCAATCCGCATGGCGTCAGCTTTGCTTACCGCCAGTGACGACATTGCGGCTCTGCGTGCTCAACTTCAACACTCCAAGGGGCGATCCGTCGCTCCTCTGGCTCCATGGCCTCGATCTCCGATGAAGAGATATCTTGCCTCTCCCACGACTCTCATTGGATTATGGACTTGGGTGCCACACATCATATCTCTCCGCAGAAGCCGTCGTAGTACTTAGCTTCTTATTATCCCAAATTTATCACTGTGGCTAATGGTGACACGACACCGGTTTTTGGTGTTGCCCATCTGACTCTTACCCTCCCTCTCCTTATCCTCAGTTCTTCATGTTCCGGGTCCCCCTTTAATTTTCTTTCTGTTAGCCGTCTTACTCAGGACCTTGACTGTTGTGTAACCTTCTCACGTTCTTTTGTTGTTGTGCAAGATCGATGGACGCAGACTATAATTGGTCGGGGGCGGGTATCCAACGGGCTGTATCTGCTTGATATCCCTCCTACTGCTCTCACCACTATTTCCTACGTTGACTGGCATCGTCGTCTTGGGCATGCTCCTCTCAAGATTCTCAAGAAAGCTCTTCCAAATATTCCTCTTCAGGAGTTTTTCTGTGAATCTTGTATCTTTGGCAAACAATATCGTGTTTCTTTTATTTCTCCCGGTATTAGGAGCGATGCTCCTTTCTCATTAGTCCATTCTGATATTTGGGGACCATATAATATCCCTAATGTTTTTTATTATCGATACTTTGTAACCTTTATTAATGATTACTCACGGGTTACCTGGTTATACTTCCTTCGTGATCGTACCGAACTCACATCAATCTTCCGCTCTTTTCTTACCGAGACTCGCACACAATTTTCCACATGTGTTAAAATTATCCGTACCTATAACGCTCGTGAGTATACCGGTCGAACCTTCTCCAATATGTGCGCCGAGTTTGGTATTATCCATCAGACTTCGTGTGCGCATATCCCTCAACAAAATAGTGTCGCAGAACGGAAAAATTGCCACCTTCTTGATGTTGCTCGCTCTCTTATGCTTCAAATGCAGGTTTCCCCTCTGTATTGGAACTTTGCGGTCTCCACGACATGTCATCTTATCAACCGCATGCCCTCGTCTATCCTCCACTTTGTGGCCCCAATGACTCTCCTGTACCCATCCAAGGAACTCTTCTCTCTCACACCTCGTGTGTTTGGATGTACCTGTTATGTCCATACTCTTGGCCCTTCAAAGGACAAGCTTGCTCCTCGTGCTACCAAGACTATGTTTGTTGGATACTCTCGCACTCATAAAGGGTATGTCTGTTATTATCCTGCCACTGATAAGGTGGTTGTCTCTTTTCATGAGGACCAACCCTAGCACACCGCTCCTGCTGATCCTCTTCTTCCTTCCCCTCTACCTCGACCCACAATTCCAGTTACGTCTTCGCTTCCACCTCTTCTTCCCACCCCCACTCCAGTTCCAGTTACATCTCCTCTTCCACCTCTTCTTCCCACACCTACTCCGATTCCACCGCTAGTCCCCCCCCCAAACCACCCATCATTCAGGTCTACACTTGTCGTACTCCTCATTCTGATGCCTTGCAGCAGCTTTCCTCAACCGGTGTGGTCTCGCGGCCTGTTGATTTGACATCAACCTCTACCGCTCATCCCTTGGCCAATTATGTTTCTTTACATCGCCTCTCTCCGCCTCTTCTTACATTTTCTCTCTATTCTCTATTTCTATACATAACTCTGTGCATGAAACCCTCCAACATCTGGGGTGGCGTGCTGACATGAATTAGGAAATGACTGCTTTATGGGGAAATCAGACTTGGGATCTCGTCTCTCTCCCTCCCGGCCAGAGCTGTGTTAGTTGCAAGTGAATCTTTACAATCAAGCACACGACGGATGACAAAATTGATCGCTTGAAAGCTCGACTGGTGGCACGGGGATTCACTCAAAAATACAGCCTTGATTATGATGAGACTTTCTCCCCTAACGCCAAGTTAAACTCGATTCGGGTTCTGCTCTCCTTAGCTGTTCATCGCCAGTGGCCTCTACATCAGTTGGATATCAAAAATGCCTTTCTGATTGGTGATCTTACTGAAACTGTTTAGATGCATCAACCACCCGGTTTTGAGACCACGGGATAGTCTTGTGTTTGTTTGCTTCAGAAATCTATCTATGGTCTTAAACAGTCTCCTCGGGTGTGGTTTGAGAAGTTTAATAACGTTGTTCGTGAGGTTGGTTTCAAGAGAAGATCGACTGATTTCTCTCTATTCACTCGTCATCAGTCAACTAGGACGGTCATACTTCTTGTTTATGTGGACGACATTTTGATTACTGGTGACGACTTTGTAGGGATACAACATGTTAAACAACACTTAAACTCTGTATTTCAAATCAAAGATCTGGGAAATTTACGGTACTTCCTTGGCCTTGAGGTAGCAAGGTGACTTGATGACCCTGTCTTATCTCAACGAAAGTATTGCATTGATCTTCTGCATGATGCTGGACTCTCCGGATGCAAACTGCAGAAACCCGATGGACGCCAACCACAAGTTATGTGCTCAGAGATCTGAGTCTGATTCTCTACTTCCAAATCCAGAATACTGTCGGCGTCTTGTGGGAAAACTAATATACCTAACGGTTACAAGACCCGATATCTCATTTGCGTTGGAGTGGTCAGCCGATTTATGCACACTCCACGAGTTTCTCATCTACAGGCAGTCGAACGCATTCTCAGGTATCTGAAGACTGCTCCTGGACAGGGACTCGTGTATACACCATCCTTGTCTCTTTCTCTTGTTGCATATTCTGATGCGGATTATGCAGGTTCTCTTGACGATCGATGATCCACTACTGGCTTCTGTACTTACTTTGGAGGAAATCTCATCACCTGGCGTAGCAAGAAGCAGTCTGTGGTTGCTCCAAGCTTGTCAAAGCGAAAAGGCGACCGAGGCGTTAAAGGGTGTACCAAGGCGAGGCGACGCCTAGGCGTCGCCTAGGCGACCAAAGCGTTTAACATGCTCAGTAAAGTGTAACTCCCTTTTAAACCACAACATGCAAAATAATTGGAATGGTTATTTTCACTCTCACTCACATGGGATAATTGAGCTAAAATCACTCTTCAAATAGTCAATAGTTCTCTACATTATCAACAAAATATAAGCATTCGACAGTAAGTATTGAACACCCTAAATAAATTTCTAAATTTCATACAAAGCATCCACAACCACTACAATGTTAGTGGTCACAAAAATAGGCCAACTATGACATTACAAAATTATACTTAAACAATGTAAAAAATATATGAATTTGAAAAACATGAATGTGAGAAAAAAACACACGTGATTATATCTTTGTTAGTGATGATGAAAGTTGATTTAAATGAAGGTAAAAGTAACACAAAATCACCCATCTGTAGAATAAGATGAGAAAAAGATGATTTAGTTACTAGTTTGTGAACTAATAAAATTATGATATGACATTATGACGTCAATCAAACAGAAACACAATAACATTTAATCACATGCATTGCTCAAAGTGAAGCACATGTTATATATATTTAACAAACATACAGTCATTAAAAAATTATCAAAGCTTGAAAACCATGGAAAAAGTAAACCTACAGTAGCAGGTAAGAAGTCTTCAATATCAAGTTTTCAAAATAATAAGTTAGGCACTTAGGCCAAATTCGTATTCAATATCAAGTTTCAAAATATTAAGTTATCATCTTTTTCATTTGAATGTCCCTCCTCCACTGGACCAGTTATGCCAAAATCGTCTTCAATATCTCATCATCATCATGCACTTCTTCTTCAATCTCTAATGCTGGCTCATCAAATGACTCATCACTTCTAATCTTCTTTGATCTATTTTTATTTTAGAATGATGTAGATGCTCCAAATTCTCTGTCTATCATGCTCCACGTTAGATCTTCATTTGGATGAACCAAATCATCATCTGGATGGCCAGTCATCCACTCACTGCTCCAATTAAGCTCTTTAAGAACCAAATGATTAAAATTTCTGCAGTTTTCTCTTCTCTCTTGAAATCTTGCTTGAAGACGTCGATTATATTGAATGTAGACAAGATCATTCAATCGTTGATGTTCCAATCTATTCCTCCTCTTTGAGTGAATCTAAAGAGAGTATAACTTTTTTTTAAAAAAATCAAGAGATAATTAAAGTTAGTATAATTTTTTTAAAAAAATTAAAGTTACTTACAAACTCAAATGTGCTCCAATTGCATTCACAACCTGATGATGAACAACAAAGACTGAGCAATCGTATGACTATTTTGCATACGCGAGAAATAAAAAAAATCGCTATCCGAGAGAAATAAAACATACTCGAGAGAAAACAAGCATACTCGAGAGATAGTTTTTGCGCCTAGGCGTCCAGGCGTCGCCCTGGGCTCCTAGGCGCCTCTAGGCGGGCGCCTAACTCAAGTGCTGCTAGGCGTGCATCGCATAGCGCTCTAGTGGGTGCCCGGGCGCCTAGGCGTCGCCTAGGCGACGCCTTGATAACATTGGGTTGCTCGCTCATCCGCTGAGGCTGAATACCGTGCGATGGCGTCTGTTGTATCAAAACTCACATGACTTGAGAGTCTCCTTGGGGATCTGGGAGTTGAATTATCCTCACCATTAATTTTGTTTTGTGACAGGCAGGCTGCAATCCACATTGCAAAGAATCCTGTGTTTCATGAGCGGACCAAACACATTGAAGTCGACTGTCACTTTGTTCGAGAAAATGTTCAATTGAAGAAGTTGAAACTAGAGCATGTTCCTGCCTCTAATCAAGTTGCTGACATCCTCACCAAGGCATTATCATGTAGATTGTACTATCAATTCTTGTCCAAGCTTGGTGCCTACGACTTGTACGCTCCAGCTTGCGGGGGAATGTTAGAGAATAGAGGGAAAAGTAATGTAAAGCCCCAATAAGATGGCCCGTTTATAGTCTTTTGTTTAGTCCCACATCTTGTGTATAGGATGCTTCCTCTCTCTTCTCTCCTATATATTTGTACTCATACTTGTATTTGAGGTATTCATGAAGTATATACAAGCTTTGGACCTTTTCTCTACAATTATGATTAATAAAAACAGTTAGAGTGCTTTTGTTTCTTATGGTATTAGAGCAGCGGTTTCGTGTCCTAGCCGTACGCCGCCTTCATTGTGAACTTATGATGCTCTCCTTTTGCGGCAGATCAATCTTTCCTTGAGGATCAAGCTGATGACTGAGGGCGACAACATCTTCTTTGACAAACGCGACTTTGGCGTCGATCAAATCCCTTTTGAGCGGCTCATCTCATCCTGATCAAGTCGACGACTGCTTCCTTCATCCAGTCGACAATCGCTCCCTCGACTTCTTCAATCCAGTTGACGACTACTCCCCCGATTCCTGCTTCCTTCGATCCATTCGTCGATTGCTTCCTTCGATCCAGTCAACGACTGCTTCCTTCGATCCATTGGACAACTGATCCCCCGACTTCTGCAATTCATTCAATGACACCTATAGGCGACAACTTCTCCCTCGACTTTTGCATCCTTCGACTTCCTGCCATGTTCCGCTATTGTATCTTTAAAGGGAGATAGTCCTCCGTGAGATATTGAAAGCCAACATATCTCAGGACTTGAATTTCAACTTTCTATCTTGTCTTTACCATCACCTTAAGCTAAACCTGTTAATAAATCTTGCTTATCCGCTTTCATTGTGATCTTATTGTTGGTCCCTTGATCTTCCATTCAGAGATAAGAATGACAGATCAGTCTAAATCTGTTATAAGTTCCAGCAACAAAATGATCTCCCCATTTTCTACCACCTATTGTCTCCATGGAAAAAATTATCTTCAATTGTCCCAAGTTCTTCACACTACTTTGAAAGAGTGAAGAAAATTGAATCACATTACTGTAGTTTCCTTACTAATGCTGATGCTAAATATGAATGAGATGATGAGTACTCTCTAATCATGACATGGCTGTGGAATTTGATGACACCCAAGGTGACCAAGAATTGCATGTTCTTACCCACTGCCTGGGAGATCTTGGATAATTTCCATTAGACATACTCTATGAAGCAAGATACTGTCACATGTCATGGATTAAACATGTAGATTTTTTTCACTAAACAAGGGAATTTGTCTGTCACTGATTACCACGAGATCTTGAATGGGATCAGGATGAAATAGGATCAATATCAAAATTTGAAGTTGGAATGCAATAAAGATGCCTCCACTCTGACAACCTTTGTCGAGAGAATAGGATCTTCGAGTTCTTATCCGTCCTGGACTCCAAATAAATTCTTGGTAAAGAAAGACTTCACCTACTTTTAAAGTTTTATATACTACTGGAGGTGAAAAGAGTTACAAGAATGTAATGATGGATGAAAAACCTACTGATGTATCTTCCCTCGTGACAAGTAATTCTGTCAGACCTAAAACTTCATCATCACACTGTTCCTAGGCCTAATCGTGAGAATCGTTGGCGCACCTACTGCAAAAAAAATTGTCCATACAAAGGAAAACTACTTCAAGCTTCATGGGAAAGAACAACTTTTGAGTTGCATTGGAGGTTTCAAAGCCTTCCAATGTTATCAGGCCAATCTTGCTACATCCATGACCACAGGTGTGATGCAGCGTGATGTCAAGGACGACACTGTTGATGAGTCACATCACTCATCAAAGAAGAGTTAGAGCGCATGCGAACCCTCATTCGTTCTCATTGTAAGTCCATCGGTACTTGCACTCTTTCCATGTCCTATAAGAACCTAAGTTCAAAATCCCTTAATGTTTCAAGTAATGTTGTTGATCACTCGTGAGACGTCTACTTAGGTGCCACTGACCACATGGTTTTCTGTAGAACTCTTTTTTCATCCTTCTTACTATTTACCCACTAAAACATCATTATTGCTATCGATGGATCACAAACATTAGTAACCAATGATGGAACTATTGAGTTGCCCCCATCTCTTCACCTAAATAATGTTCATGTTCCTACACTGCCTACAAAACTTATTTCTATTCACAAATTAACACACTGATTTAAATCGTGTTGTAACATTCTTTCAATCTCATTTTTTCATGATATTATCATAGTGGATGATTGGAGTTGTTGTTTTAGATGTCTGGTGGGATCGACCAAAAATCTTTCCATTCATGTTGTCAGTATGAGGACACCTGTGAGATCATGCTCCAACACAGTTGAATGGGTCATCCACCTTTTATGCTTCTCAAAAATATGTTTTGTACTTTGTTTTTAAAAAAGTTTATTGAATCATTTAGTAGTGAACATTTTGACTTATCCATAATGATGTTTGGGGTCACATGTCTTTTCCGAGTATTTCTAGTACTAAATGGTTTGTCATTTATTTATGATAGTACTAGTGTATCTTGAGTCTTCTTGATGAGAGACAAAACTGAAGTCACATAATTGTTCACCCAAATTCATAGTATGGTTCAAACACAATTTAACAGATCTATAAAATGCATGTAATCTGATAATGGTAAAAAATATGTTAATCAACATTTCTTGATGTTTACTATAGAACATGTCATTCATGAATTTACTTGTGTTGATACCCCTAATAAAATGATATTTTCGAACAAAAAACATCACCTCCTCAAAGATACTCACACCTTATCGTTGGATCGTGAAGTGGCCTTAAAGGGGGTGAGGGTTAATATGGGTATTAAAAATTCTTTTATCAATTTTTATTAATATAAAACCTTTGAAGATTACAATTACAAATTCAACAATGAGATATTTTCGAAGGCAAAAAGAGAGACTTGATTTTTATTTCAATATCAAGAATTACAAAAAATTGATGTCTATAATGCTAGTGATCAAGACGATGAATCTAAAAACACAATTTTGTTTTCTATACCGACCCTTTTTCTTAAGGATTGGTTGACCGTATCCTATCTCTCCCTTGATAGGCCTCGGGCCGCCCCCTAAACCTAACTCACAAGGCGAATTTCTCCCTAAGTCACACATGGAGCTAGTCTCAAACACATACGAATTTCTCCCTAAGTCGCACTCGGATCTAGACGCCTACAAATGGGTGAATTTCTCCACCCTACAAATGCACTCATGAAAAAGAAAAGAGAAAATACAAAATCGATGAAAATGAAATTTCTGTAAATAAAATTTCCTATGAGAGATCTGAAGGTGAGAGCGAAGATACGAGAGAGATCGGCATTGTAGTCACATTCATCCTTCGAGTAGCTTGAGCGTTGAAGTACTCCTCCTCTAAGGTCTCTCTTTGATGATCAAGAGTGCTGTATGGATGGCTCTGGACGTCTGGGACGAGGCTCCATGAAAGTGTTCTCAGAGTTGTAAAAAGCTCGCCGCAAGAGAAAGTGCGAACAACTCTTTAAATAGAGCCTGACAGCTAGCGCCGCCGCAACGCACTTCCGCTGCGCAATATCCTTTGTAAATCAAATTTCGCTCGCCGACCAGTCCAAGAATGGAAGCATATCTTCATATAATAGACATTCGCTCCTGCGCCGCGATAGTGTTATGCACCGCATTAGCGCAATATTTGTTCGCGCAATTGGATGGATCATATGCTCCATTTGGCTCCTCAATCAGGCAGGTGATTGCCGGGCTTGCCATTCAGTTATCTCCGCGCGTTATCAGTTAACACCACATGTTAGCCTCTTTACAAATCTGCTTTACTGCTCCATTATAACATCTGTTACCGCCCCGCGGCAGGACCCATTTTAGAGCACGACGTCCATCTTTCCATCTCATTTGATTGTTTACAGTCCATATGTTATTGTACCTGTATTTCCTGCATATTATAAACACAAAACAAGCTTGATCAAATACATAATTGAATTTGTTATCCACAAACCAAGAGATGCAGAAAACATGTTTCAACACTTACTCTTTCAAATGTCGCTTCCTAAGCAATTCGGAGACAAAGCTCTTCTTAATACCCTCGTAAGTTCATTCTAAGCAAATCTTCTGACATGCGTTCCCTGGAAAGAAGAGTTCGAAGATGGGGTCAACCTACTAGTGAGTAAGAAAAACTATTCTTCCCAGTGACACTAAAACAACATGGGTAAATGTGTATGAAAATCTTCACGTAATAATTTTATGTAGGATTATGATTTCTAACATGGTAACTATGCATACTTTGACATGAAATAAGACATAAATATAATTCATGTTTTTTGTGGGTTATCTTATTCTATATTCTAATCAACTTTTTTAATTTTATTTAAGCATATAGATTCCAGAGTTTTGAGTTCTTACTTGAGGTGATTGATGTTTATATTCTTCTTAGTTATAAGTTTCATAGCTTACTAGGCATATTGTGATTTGAGTCCCTTGTGGCAACTGAGGTACTATGGTGCATTCCTAACATGGAACACAAACTTTCATCTAACTGATTATGCACATGGAAGAATGTGTCATCAACATCTATTTGAGGCTCATATGATCTACTGTATCTTATAAGTATGTTGGTGTGGGTCCATCAATCATGAGAGAAAGGACTTCCCATGCACCCTAAAGATCTATGCGTCTAGCGGTCGCCTTGCTTAAATAATGGAGATACCTGCATAGGCCCATTATGTAATGACCCGACTCCGCCACAATTTATGTCATTCTTTCAGAGAGGATTTTTCATATAACTATACGCAGCAGTATAATAACAGGGTGTACCAGAGAAAATAAAACATCACATCTCATTACAGAATATCCACTATCTCAAGTCGGGTACAAACTGTTTACATTTATTACATTCTCACTAGCTATTAAAAAAAAAAACTCAAGCTAACCCGTGGACGAGCCACGTCATCAGTTGGTCTTCGGTCTGCATCGGTCTGGGCCCGCCTAGCGGGGCCTAGTACGCTGGTACTCGGCTCCTGAAAGAACAGTTTTGTGAAACCAATTAGTTTTGAAACTAAGTGAATTCCTTACCCTTTTTCCGAATCTTTACACTGCAAGTAGACAAGAGAGTCAGCAGCAATAACATATATGAATATGTCTCTAAGCAAGTAGCAGGGAAACTCAACAATTCTATTTTGATATCAATTCATATTTCGTTTATCATATTTCTTATCAAGGTTTCATTATTTCGCACTGCATTTCTCGAAAGACTAAGGGTCATTCAACTATCTCAGTCATCTGGGTCCGTCGACCCTGCAGATCAATATCCACTTTAGGGCGCTCTCAGGCGCAGTAGGCTTCCACGCCTCCTAAATTGGATTCTCTTCATCTTCTGTAGGAGTTCGACCCCTCCTACGAGGTGTGAGAGTTCTACCCCTCTCACGAGGTGTAGGAGTCTGAAGTATCCCCCCTACTAGGCCGACCCTTAGCTTCTCGATGCGTCGACGCTATTTCAATTCCATCTAGCTTTTCAATTCATTTCATTTTCTTAATAAATAAGATTTATGTGAATGTTTTCCCCTCAGAAATTTATCACTCGCTAAACCAAGTTAGCTTTTTCGGCGATTCATATAATCAATGATACATAACAAGAAGTACGTAACTTAACAGTTCACCAAAAAGTAGTAAGGAATCACCCTAAGTTTTCCTTTCCCCTTGTCCCTCGAAGGAGTCACATCGCGCCTATCGCCGGACGCCATTCTCTGCAGTATCAAAAATATCATTTACCTTAGAATTGCGCCTTAATATTTACGGGCTGACTCCTACGACGGTTACAACTACGACATTTAGGAGTTGTCTAAGACAGGACTAGTGTGGGTGATTCACTTTGACCGTGTATCATTCAAATCTCTGTTGCCCCGATCCACAACCGCAAGGGTTGTCACCAGGACAACACCAAGTGTTGTGAATCGCAGCTCATATCAGTATAATTCCCGTCAAACATGGCCGGACAGCCAACACAGCAGCCCAAATATAACTGTAGCAGCCGACATACACACATACACAGTCCAGCCGGCACACTAGCAGCCGGCATACACACATACACAGTCCAGCCGGCACACTTACAACTACAAGGAGATCAAGACACCAAATGGAACCCTAGTTTCATCTCTCCCAACAATGGGTCTAGGGTTTCAGAACTTTTAATTATAAAAAGAGGTGAAGCAAACCAAAATCCCAAACCCTAGGGTTTTCACCCATCAAAAATCCATACACCATCTGCAAAATCGACACAAGAGGAGTTGAGGGAAAGAGATTACCTCACGATTGAAAGAAGAATCACCGAAATCGGATGAGAATCGAGCCCAATAGAGCAAGCGGCGGTAGCGGCTTCTGCGGTTTCTTCCGTCGCAAATGAAGAGGCAGGAAAGCAAACCCGATAGTTTAAAGCACAGGAAAAATAAGCCACCGCCGAACGCGCAACAGCCGGTCATCGACCGGTCCAACCGGTTCAGCACTGAACACAACAGAAATTTACACAGCCAGTTCCTCCCAAACACACAAAAATTCCGAACATCAAAACAAGGCGACACTGACATTGTTCTTTCCTTATCGGGGAGTATTCACATACTATTTTTATTTTACAAATATAAACATGTTAATTATTCGGGTATTACAAACTCTCCCCTCCTTAGGAGAATTTTCGCCCTCGAAAATCACGCATCCTCGCGAATCCCAAAGAAAGAGGGAAAGATTTTTAACAGTACATCTTCGCGTTCCCAAGTAGCATCCTTGGCAGGGTGGCCGGTCCACCAGACTTTGACAAAGTTCACCTGTCGATTCCGAAGATTTTTGCTTTGCCGATCAACAATCTGGTAAGGTGTTGTCGGACTTGACAAATCAGCTTCTATTTGTACAGCACTGGGAGATATCATCAAATCTGGGTTCGGAATATATCGTGTGAGTGCGGATATATGAAAAACATCATGCAACCTCTGCAATTCAGCAGGCAGAGCTAGGCGATATGCTACTTCGCCAAGTCGTTCAATCACAGGATATGGGCCTACATACCTCAGACTTAATTTTCCAATCCGTCGGAATCGGGAAATCCCTTTGAACGGTTTAATCTTCAAACACACCTGATCGCCCACAGCAAATTCCACCAGACGATGTCGGGCATTGTAATATTTTTGTTGACGATCCTGTGCGATCTTCATTCTTTGATGAATGACGCGAACCTTCTCTTCAATTTTGTCTGTCTTCTTCTGTGGGAACAATTTCTTTTCTCCATCCTCTGCCCAACTCAAAGGAGTTCTACATCGCCGTCCATATAGAGCTTCGAACGGGGCCATTTAGATCGTTGCTTGATAGCTATTATTATAAGCAAATTCAGCTAACGATAAATATTTCTCCCAAGAGCCTTTCAAGTCCAAAACCACCATTCGTAAAAGATCCTCGAGCATTTGGATGGTCCGTTCGGACTGGCCATCGGTTTGCGGATGAAAAGCAGTACTATACAACAATCTTGTTCCCAATCTATAGTGCACCCGCCGCCACAACTCAGATGTAAATCGTCCATCACGATCCGATACGATTGTACGTGGAATACCATGCAATCTCACAATTACATTTACATAGAGTTCCACTAATTTTTCCGTCGGCCCGCTTTGCTTGATCGGTATAAAATGTGCGCTCTTTGTCAAGCGATCAATGATGACCCAAATTCCATCATTCCCTGTTTTACTCCGAGGCATGCCAAACACAAAATCCATCGCCACATCATCCCATTTCCATTCCGGTATGAGTAGAGATCGAAGATATCCAGCAGGCTTCTGATGTTCTGCTTTCACTACCTGACAGGCGTGACACTGGGCAATATACTGAATGATATCCTTTTTCATATGAGGCCACCAGAAATCCTGTTTCAAATCATGGTACATCTTAGTCCGACCAGGGTGAATTGAATATGGCGTATTATGCGCTTCATACAGTATATCCTTCCGCAGGTTATTAGCATCTGGAACACATATTCTGTCATGCAAAAACAAGAGTGCATCTTTTTCAACAAAGGCACTCTCTTCCCCTTTCCGCAATTTCTCAAATATTCTCATCAAGAATGGATCTTGCGGTATCGCTTTCTGGATTCTTTCTTTAAGCGCATATTGAATCCGCATCTGACCTAGCTGTGCTTGTTTTTCTTCAGGCGTAAATATCGTGCAGATTCCCATATCCTGAAGCATATACAAAAGTTTCTTATTATATCGTGGTGTCACGAACATGGCAGCAATATTTTTCCTACTTAAGCCATCTGCGACCACATTTGCCTTACCTGGATGGTATTGAATATCTAGATCATAATCTTTAATAAATTCTAGCCATCTTCGTTGACGCAAATTAATTTCTCGCTGATCAAAGATATATTTCAAATTTTTATGATCTGTAAAGATCTCGCATCGAACACCATACTGGTAGTGACGCCAAATTTTTAATGCAAATACAACAGCAGCTAATTCTAAATCATGTGTTGGATAATTCTTTTCAGCGTCTTTTAATTGTCGAGAAGCAAATGCAATCACCTTTCCATACTGCATTAACACGCACCCCAATCCTTTATAGGACGCATCGCTATATATTTGAAAACCATCGGAGCCTTCAGGCATCACCAACATTGGCGTTGTTGTTAATCTTTCCTTTAAAGCTTCGAACGCTTGCTGACACTCATTTCCCCACGTAAACACTACGTTCTTTCGTGTCAATTGTGTCAAGGGTAAGGCTAGCTTTGAAAAGTTCTTGACAAATTTCCGATAATAGCCAGCTAAGCCTAAGAAGCTTCGTAACTCAGTTACAGATTTCGGTCGGGTCCAGTTGAGGATTGCTTCAATTTTAGCAGGATCGACAGCCAACCCTTTTTCAGTAATTACATGACCTAGAAAGGCCACCTCAGTCAACCAAAACGCACACTTTGCGAATTTAGCATACAACTGTTGTTCCCTCAATGTGTGTAAAACTTGATGCAGATGTTGGGCATGCTCTTCCTTTGTTTTTGAATAGATCAAGATATCATCGATAAAAACAATCACAAACTGGTCCAAAAATGCCTTAAACACACTATTCATCAAGGCCATAAAAGCTGCAGGAGCATTCGTTAGGCCAAAAGGCATAACAACGAATTCAAAATGTTCATACTTGGTACTGAATGCGGTCTTGAAAACATCTTCCTGTCGAATTCTTAGCTGGTGATATCCTGATCGAAGATCAATTTTTGAAAAGATACGTGCACCGACCAGCTGATCGAATAAGTCATCAATACTCGGCAGAGGGTATTTATTTTTTATGGTTAACTTATTCAGTTCGCGATAATCGACGCACAGACGGAGAGATCCTTCCTTCTTTTTCACAAATAATACTGGAGCTCCCCAAGGTGACGTACTCGGTCGGATAAATTGTTTATCAAGCAATTCTTGCAATTGCACTTTCAATTCTGCCAATTCTTTTGGTGCCATTCGATATGGGGTTTTTGCAACTGGAGTAGCTCCTTCGATCACATTAATTTCAAATTCAACCTCTCTGGCTGGAGGCACACCAGGTAACTCTTCTGGAAATACATCCACGTAATCCCGTACCACGGGCACAGCCGTAATTTCTTTCGTTTCTTCTTTCATTTCTTTAATCATTACCAAAATGGCCTCACAGCCTTTCCGTACCATTTTGCTGGCTTTCATAGCCGAAATACTAATTTTAGCAACTTCGCCCAACCCTTGGTAGATCATCGGACTTCCATCTGGACATTTGAATGCCACCTATTTCGTTTTACAGTTAATGACGGCTTCGCGATCCGATAGCCAATCCATACCAAGGATGATATCATACTCAACCAACGGCAAGACCGCAACATCGATTTCAATTCGTTGATCATTAAACAATAGTGAGAGTACAGCTCACTCTTTTGTCATAAAAACCATATTATTTGGTAGCAATACACTCAACGGTTGAGCAATATGATATGGTTGTATATGAATTGATTCCAAAAGAGATGTTCAAATGAACGATTGACTGGCAACAGTATCAAATAAAACTTTCAAAACTTGATTATGCACAAGTAGCATACCTGTAACAACCGTATCATCTGCCTTTGCCTCTTGTTGGCCGAGATTGAAAGCTCGGGCTTGAATCAACCTTTCATCTCTGGCCCCTTCAGCGGGTGCCGATGCTATCGACTCCCCTTCCCTGGAAGTCCCAATATGATACATTTTCTGAGGCGGTAAGACTGGGGCTCCCCTCGAACTTTCATCCCTTTGCAGCTTCGGACAATCCTTTCGGCGATGGCCCGGCTGGCGACAGTAGAAGCAGACTCCAGTCA
Organism: Platanthera guangdongensis; assembly: GCA_039583875.1. Taxonomy (NCBI): domain Eukaryota; kingdom Viridiplantae; phylum Streptophyta; class Magnoliopsida; order Asparagales; family Orchidaceae; genus Platanthera; species Platanthera guangdongensis. The sequence goes on along the minus strand of CM077152.1, from coordinate 179,035,807 downwards.
AGCATTCCCCTTTGTGCATCTTGCCACATTTGGCACATTTGGTCGCCGCTGTTTGGGACATTTGGGTGCTACCAGTTGACACTGACTGTTGCTGCTTCTTCTTCTTCCAAGGGGCTTCTCCTGTTCTGCCCGATTTTTCTTGGCTAGTACCTTCTTTGAACCTCTTCCTCATTTCTGTCCTTCTTTGCCTCTTTTCAGTATCTAACTCGACCAATCGTGCTTTCTCCACCAATGGGGCATACTCCGTAATATCAAATGGAACCACTGAAGCGCGGATATCATCCCGCAATCCTTACTGGAACCGTAAGCAACGAGCTTCTTCAGTCGCCACAGCCGACTCTGCATAGTATGCCGAACTGGAAAATTCGGCTTCATATTGAAGGACGGAGCGGCTTCCTTGGACTAAACGCAAAAACTTCTCCTGTAGCTGTCTCTTTTCCGTCCGCGGCACAAACCATTTTGTAAATTCCCGAACAAATTCTGCCCAAGTCACATTTGCCAAACCACGAGTCTGAAACTTCCCTTTCATTAAGTTCACCCACCATCTCTTAGCCTCTCCTTCCAACAGAAAAACGACCAACTCCACCTTCCTGTCCGCAGGACACCGCATCGTATCAAATATTGTTTCAATCCGCAGGATCCAATTTTCTGTCTCTGTTAGAAAGTAGCGAAAAGTAGAGAACAAGCGAATAAACTTTTGAATAATTGAAATTTTATTATCCAAAAAAGATGTCTATTACAAAGGTATGCCCTCCCTTATATAGAATGGAGGAGAGATGAGAGAATACAAATAAGAGATGTGAGACTAAAAATTACAGGACTAAGCGGACTATACAAAACAAACCGCCAGACCGCGCGGTTAGACAGCAGGGCTAACCGCACGGCTACCACCAGAGAGGAAGCGAGACTGCCAGGGTAGACCGCCAGACCGCCCGGTCTCCAAGCCGGCTGAGACAAACCGCCAGACCGCGCGGTCTTCAACCCGCCAAGACAAACCGCCAGGCGGCCCGGTCACCAACTTCAACACTCCCCCTCAAGCTGGAGCATATATATCGATCATGCCCAGCTTGTCGCAGATGTGGAAAAAGGAAGCGGACACCGGCTTGGTAAAGACATCTGCCAACTCGTTGTCGGACGTGACAAATGGAGTGCAAATCTGTTTCTTCAATATTTCTTCCCGAATAAAATGACAGTCGACTTCTATGTGTTTTGTTCTCTCATGAAAGACCGGATTTTTGGAAATGTGTATCGCGGCCTTATTGTCACAGAACATAGGAAGAGGATAGTTGTAAACCTCTCCTAAGTCAAGCATGAGAGCCCGCAACCACTTCAACCCACATGTTGTCGATGCCATGCTACGATATTCCGCCTCTGCATTAGACCTGGAAACGACAGACTGTTTCTTGCTCTTCCAACTCACAAGATTGCCTCCAACAAATGTGCAGAAACCTGAAGTCGATTTGCGGTCCCCTTTGTCATCCGCATAGCTTGAATCAGAGTAAGCTTCAACCCTTAGGTGACCATTCTTCTGAAATAGGAGTCCTTTCCCTGGAACAACTTTAATATACTCTAATATTCTCAGAGCAGATTATAGATGACACTCCCTCGGAGCTTGCATAAACTGGCTCACCTTGCCAACAGCATAAGAGATGTCGGGTCTGGTTATCGTGAGATATATGAGCTTGCCCACCAGACGCCGGTATCTCGTAAGATCAGAGTGAAGAGGTGAGTCATCTGTCCAAGTTTTGTCTTCTCCAGCAGCCATATGACAACGTGCAGGTTTAGCACCAGTGAGTCCTGCATCCTTTAAAAGATCAAGAGCATACTTCCGTTGTGAAAGGACCATGGAGTTGGGCTTTCTAGAGATTTCAATCCCCAGAAAGTATTTCGGGGAGCCCATATCCTTTGTAACCAGATGTTGACGAAGGTGTTTCTTGGTCATCAATACCCCATCCTGGTCATTGCCAGTAAGAAGAATGTCATCAACATAAACCGCAAGAACAACAAGACCAGAGGCGGTTTTCCGAACAAACAAGGAGTGATCTGCTGAGCTTCGTGTAAAACCAATGGCCGCAACAATGCCACTGAACTTGTCAAACCAGGCACGAGGACTCTGCTTGAGGCCATAGATAGCCTTCTTTAGCCGGCAGACTCGTGTCTCCCCCTAAGCAACATACCCAGGAGGTTGCTCCATGTAAACATCTTCCTGCAGATCACCATAGAGGAAGACATTCTTAACATCTAGCTGCGAGATGGGCCAATCCCTGTTGACAGCCACAGAGAGAAGAACCCGAATAGTGCTGAGGCGAGCCACGAGCGAGAAAGTGTCAAAGTAATCAACCCCATAAGTTTGGGTAAAACCCTTGGCAACCAGGCGAGCCTTATAACGATCCACACTGCCATCCGGGAGAAACTTCACCACGAAGACCCAGCGACAACCAACAACATCTGTGCCGAAAGGAGGCGGAACAAGGGTCCAGGTACTCCGTTCAGTGAGAGTAGCAATCTCCTCATCCATGACAACTTTCCAGTGAGGAATAGTAAGGGCCTCCTGGTAGGAACGGGGGGTGGCAGTGGCCGAGATAGCCAGGGCAAAAGCTCGGCGAGCAGGGGTAAGACGATCGTAGGAAACAACTGCAGCAAGCGGATGGTGGGTACAGGCCCGAACCCCTTTGCAAAGAGCAATCGGGAGATCCAGGTCAGCAGGTGCCTCAGTATCCGGAGTATCCGTGGTGGAGAGAGCTGGCCCGGGAGTAGAGAGAGATGGCAGCGGAGTGGAGGGAGAAAGCAGAGTAGAGGGTGGAGATGAGGAGGATGGGGAAGACGATGGAGTGGGTGGAGAGGGCGGAACATCAGTGGGAGCAGAGGGAATGAATGGGTTGGTATGAGAAGTAGGAGCAGGAGGAGTAGAAGAGGAAGCGGGAGAGAAGTAAGATGCATTGACAAAGAAGGTGACATCCGCAGAGACAAATTGCTTGCAGGTAACAGGGTCAAAGCAACAATATCCTTTCTGAGTGGGAGAGTAGCCCAGAAAGACACATTTGGTGGCACGTGGTGAGAGTTTATCACGGGTGGCAGCGGGAGAGTGCACAAAAGCGGTGCACCCAAAGATATGCAGAGGAAGAGGAAAGGGATCCTTGTCCGGATAAAGAATGAAGAAGGGGGTAGCACCGTGGAGAACGGTGGAGGGAAGGCGATTGATGAGATAACATGAGAGGAGGACAGCATAGCCCCAATAGGAGCGAGGAACATGCATTTGAGTCATCATAGTGCGAGCGACATCAAGGAGGTGACGGTTTTTGCGTTCCGCCACCCCATTTTGTTGTGAGGTGTAGACACAGCTGGTTTGACGAATAACACCATGGTGAGTACAAAAGGAGGAGAAGTCGTGGCTAAGATACTCCTTAGCATTGTCAGAACGAAGCAGTTTAATAGACGTATCAAACTGAGTTTTAACCATAGAATAAAAGGAGGTCCAAACAGAGAACAGCTCGGAGCGATCTTTGAGAAGATATACCCACGTACATCGAGAGAAATCATCAATGAAGGTGACAAAATAGGAACTACCCCGACCGATGGTGAGGTTAGGAGCGGGACCCCAGATGTCAGAGTGAACGAGGTCGAACAGATGGGAAGAGCCCCGACTTTGCGTTGGGGGGAAGGAGGAGCGGTGATGTTTGCCAAGTTGACATGCATCACAGTTTAGAGGAGGATGATGAGGAGGGAGGTGCGGCAGGAGCTGTCGTAGAATTCGGGGAGGAGCATGTCCAAGGCGAAGATGCCATTGGAGAAGATCTGTAGAGGAGGAGGAGAAGGCGGATAGAGCAGAAACGTTGCCGAGGAAGTAGAGGCCACCACTCTCAGTCCCGGTAGCAATCGTCCGTTGGGAGTCCGGATCCTGAAAAGTACAAGAGGTAGGGGTGAATATGACAGAACACCGTAGTTGCTTGCATAAAGAAGTAACCGATAATAAATTGCACGGAAACTTGGGCACATAGATGGTATCAGCCAAGCAGAGAGATGAAGTGACTTGAACCATGCCCGTCCCATGGACCGGGGAGGGAGATCCATCAGCAACAATGACCGGGGGCAACTGAGCCTGTGTGTCAAGAAGAGAGAAACATTGAGGGTTGCCTGTCATATGATTTGTTGCACTAGAGTCGATGGGCCATCGTCCGTGAGTAACAACATGAGCACTACCAGAAGAGGTGACCACGGAGGCGGACAGACTGGAGGAGAGGAAAGCCATGGAAGCAGGAGATGAGCAAACCGTGACGAGAAGAACAAGCCGCGAGAAGAGAAAAGTGCACCAAGCCGGGCGAACAGAAAACAGGTCGGGCGGCTAGGAAGGCCGCTACCAAGAAGCAGAGCAAAACAGAGGGAAAGAAGTCGCACGGCCTGAAAAAGTCGGGCGAACAGAGGAGAACAAGTCGCACGGCCAAAGATGAGGCCGGGGCGACTAGCAAGCAGAGCGCGGCGACTAGAGGAGATCGCGGCGAATGGAGGAGATCGCGAAAACGGTCGCGGAAAAGAAGGGGCAAGCCGCGCGGACAGGTCGCGCGGGCAGACGGAGAATCAAGCGGCTAAAAAGCAGGCAAAGGCCCAGCGGGGAAGAGGTCGCGCGGACTGAGAAGGCCGAGCGAACAGAAGAGAAGAGAAGAGCAGGTGACCGCGACCAAGATGCGGGTGAGAAAGGAACAACCCGCACGGTCAGGCAGATCACAGCAGCAAACCGCGAGTATAGAGACAAGCGGATATGGGGAAAGCAGAAGCGGACATGGAGAAGAAGCCCGCAGCGGGTAGAGACAAGGCACGCAGACAGAGACAGGCCGAAATGACTAGGAAGTAGGCAAGAAAGAACAAGAAGTGCGGCGACAAGGAAACAGGTCGCGGCGACGAATAACAGTAGGAGAAGAGAAACAAGAAGAAGCAAGCCGCGCGAACAGGGCAGCGTACAGAAACAAGCCGCGCGGATAGAAACAAGCCGCGCGGACAGAAGAGAAGGCAAGCCGCGAGTCAAGTCGCAGAACGCGGAAAACAAGCCGCGAACAACAGAGAGCGCACAGAATCAGGAGGAAATGACCGTGTCCTCTGATACCATGTTAGAAAGTAGCGAAAAGTAGAGAACAAGCGAATAAACTTTTGAATAATTGAAATTTTATTATCCAAAAAAGATGTCTATTACAAAGGTATGCCCTCCCTTATATAGAATGGAGGAGAGATGAGAGAATACAAATAAGAGATGTGAGACTAAAATTACAGGATTAAGCGGACTATACAAAACAAACCGCCAGACCGCGCGATTAGACAGCAGGGCTAACCGCACGGCTACCACCAGAGAGGAAGCGAGATTGCCAGGGTAGACCGCCAGACCGCCCGGTCTCCAAGCCGGCTGAGACAAACCGCCAGACCGCGCGGTCTTCAACCCGCCAAGACAAACCGCCAGGCCGCCCGGTCACCAACTTCAACAGTCTCGATCGGAGACAACCCACCACGAAACGTCGGCGGTTTCAATTCTAAAAATTGCTTCATATCAGTTTCAAGCAAGCGAGGCTGCGGCGGTTCCACAACTGGATGAGGCACAGCTGGCACCACTGGGGTTACTCCAGAAGCAGGTACAACTGGAGGGGTATCCCGAACCAATCTAATTGCCTCAACGATAGCTTGGGCAATATCGGCGATATGAAGTGCGGTAGACTGTCGTCCACTCACACTTTCTTCTGACCTGGACTCACCAAAATTCTCAGGTTCAGTCAGAGCCTCTCGCATTCTGCGGCTCGAATAGACTTGAAACGATTCCTGAGGACAACAAACCATAAGACAGTTCAGTATATTCTGATATGCAATTGTCATTATTGTGGCTTTATTTTCTTTTCCGGTACTCTGCGTTACACGCCCTATGAAAACCTCGCTCTGATACCATTTAATTGTAACGGCCCGACTCCGCCACAATTTAAGTCATTTTTTCAGAGAGGATTTTTCATATAACTATACGCAGCAGTATAATAACAGGGTGTACCAGAGAAAATAAAACATCACATCTCATTACAGAATATATCCACTATCTCAAGTCGGGTACAAACTGTTTACATTTATTACATTCTCACTAGCTATTAAAAAAAAAAACTCAAGCTAACCCGTGGACGAGCCACGTCATCAGTTGGTCTTCGGTCTGCATCGGTCTGGGCCCGCCTAGCGGGGTCTAGTACGCTGGTACTCGGCTCCTGAAAGAACAGTTTTGTGAAACCAATTAGTTTTGAAACTAAGTGAATTCCTTACCCTTTTTTCCGAATCTTTACACTGCAAGTAGACAAGAGAGTCAGCAACAATAACATATATGAATATGTCTCTAAGCAAGTAGCAGGGAAACTCAACAATTCTATTTTGATATCAATTCATATTTCGTTTATCATATTTCTTATCAAGGTTTCATTATTTCGCACTGCGTTTCTCGAAAGACTAAGAGTCATTCAACTATCTCAGTCATCTGGGTCCGTCGACCCTGCAGATCAATATCCACTTTAGGGCGCTCTCAGGCGCAGTAGGCTTCCACGCCTCCTAAATTGGATTCTCTTCATCTTCTGTAGGAGTTCGACCCCTCCTACGAGGTGTGAGAGTTCTACCCCTCTCACGAGGTGTAGGAGTCTGAAGTATCCCCCCCTACTAGGCCGACCCTTAGCTTCTCGATGCGTCGACGCTATTTCAATTCCATCTAGCTTTTCAATTCATTTCATTTTCTTAATAAATAAGATTTATGTGAATGTTTTCCCCTCAGAAATTTATCGCTCGCTAAACCAAGTTAGCTTTTTCGGCGATTCATATAATCAGTGATACATAACAAGAAGTACGTAACTTAACAGTTCACCAAAAAGTAGTAAGGACTCACCCTAACTTTTCCTTTGCCCTTGTCCCTCGAAGGAGTCACATCGCGCCTATCGCCGGACGCCATTCTCTGCAGTATCAAAAATATCATTTACCTTAGAATTGCGCCTTAATATTTACGGGCTGACTCCTACGACGGTTACAACTACGACATTTAGGAGTTGTCTAAGACAGGACTAGTGTGGGTGATTCACTTTGACCGTGTATCATTCAAATCTCTGTTGCCCCGATCCACAACCGCAAGGGTTGTCACCAGGACCATACCAAGTGTTGTGAATCGCAGCTCATATCAGTATAATTCCCGTCAAACATGGCCGGACAGCCAACACAGCAGCCCAAATATAACTGTAGCAGCCGGCATAAACACATACACAGTCCAGCCGGCACACTAGCAGCCGACATACACAGTCTAGCCGGCACACTTACAATTACAAGGAGATCAAGACACCAAATGGAACCCTAGTTTCATCTCTCCCAACAATGGGTCTAGGGTTTCAGAACTTTTAATTATAAAAAGAGGTGAAGCAAACCAAAATCCCAAACCCTAGGGTTTTCACCCATCAAAAATCCATACACCATCTGCAAAATCGACACAAGAGGAGTTGAGGGAAAGAGATTACCTCACGATTGAAAGAAGAATCACCGAAATCGGAGGAGAATCGAGCCCGATAGAGCAAGCGGCGGTAGCGGCTTCTGCGGTTTCTTCCGTCGCAAATGAAGAGGCAGGAAAGCAAACCCGATAGTTTAAAGCACGGGAAGAATAAGCCACCGCCGAACGCGCAACAACCGGTCATCGACCGGTCCAACCGGTTCAGCACTGAACACAACAAAAATATACACAGCCAGTTCCTCCCAAACACACAAAAATTCCGAACATCAAAACAAGGCGACACTGGCATTGTTCTTTCCTCATCGGGGAGTATTCACATACTATTTTTATTTTACAAATATAAACATGTTAATTATTCGGGTATTACAAACTCTCCCCTCCTTAGGAGAATTTTCGCCCTCGAAAATCACGCATCCTCGCGAATCCCAAAGAAAGAGGGAAAGATTTTTAACCGTACATCTTCGCGTTCCCAAGTAGCATCCTTGGCAGGGTGGCCGGTCCACCAGACTTTGACAAAGTTCACCTGTCGATTCCGAAGATTTTTGCTTTGCCGATCAACAATCTGGTAAGGTGTTGTCGGACTTGACAAATCAGCTTCTATTTGTACAGCACTGGGAGATATCATCAAATCTGGGTTCGGAATATATCGTGTGAGTGCGGATATATGAAAAACATCATGCAACCTCTGCAATTCAGCAGGCAGAGCTAGGCGATATGCTACTTCGCCAAGTCGTTCAATCACAGGATATGAGCCTACATACCTCGGACTTAATTTTCCAATCTGTCGGAATCGGGAAATCCTTTTGAACGGTTTAATCTTCAAACACACCTGATCGCCCACAACAAATTCCACCAGGCGATGTCGGGTATTGTAATATTTTTGTTGACGATCCTGTGCGATCTTCATTCTTTGATGAATGACGCGAACCTTCTCTTCAATTTTGTCTGTCTTCTTCTGTGGGAACAATTTCTTTTCTCCATCCTCTGCCCAACTCAAAGGAGTTCTACATCGCCGTCCATATAGAGCTTCGAACGGGGCCATTTGGATCGTTGCTTGATAGCTATTATTATAAGCAAATTCAGCTAACGATTAATATTTCTCCCAAGAGCCTTTCAAGTCCAAAACCACCATTCGTAAAAGATCCTCGAGCATTTGGATGGTCCGTTCGGACTGGCCATCGGTTTGCGGATGAAAATCAGTACTATACAACAATCTTGTTCCCAATCTATAGTGCACCCGCCGCCACAACTCAGATGTAAATCGTCCATCACGATCCGATACGATTGTACGTGGAATACCATGCAATCTCACAATTACATTTACATAGAGTTCCACTAATTTTTCCGTCGGCCCGCTTTGCTTGATCGGTATAAAATGTGCGCTCTTTGTCAAGCGATCAATGATGACCCAAATTCCATCATTCCCTGTTTTACTCCGAGGCATGCCAAACACAAAATCCATCGCCACATCATCCCATTTCCATTCCAGTATGGGTAGAGATCGAAGATATCCAGCAGGCTTCTGATGTTCTGGTTTCACTACCTGACAGACGTGACACTGGGCAATATACTGAATGATATCCTTTTTCATATGAGGCCACCAGAAATCCTGTTTCAAATCATGGTACATCTTAGTCCGACTAGGGTGAATTGAATTTGACGTATTATGCGCTTCATACAGTATATCCTTCCGCAGGTTATCAGCATCTGGAACACATATTCTGTCATGCAAAAACAAGAGTGCATCTTTTTCAACAAAGGCACTCTCTTCCCCTTTCCGCAATTTCTCAAATATTCTCATCAAGAATGGATCTTGCGGTATCGCTTTCTGGATTCTTTCTTTAAGCGCATATTGAATCCGCATCTGACCTAGCTGTGCTTGTTTTTCTTCAGGCGTAAATATCGTGCAGATTCCCATATCCTGAAGCATATACAAAAGTTTCTTATTATATTGTGGTGTCACGAACATGACAGCAATATTTTTCCTACTTAAGGCATCTGCGATCACACTTGCCTTACCTGGATGGTATTGAATATCTAAATCATAATCTTTAATAAATTCTAGCCATCTTCGTTGACGCAAATTAATTTCTCGCTGATCAAAGATATATTTCAAACTTTTATGATCTGTAAAGATCTCGCATCGAACACCATACAGGTAGTGACGCCAAATTTTTAATGCAAATACAACAGCAGCTAATTCTAAATCATGTGTTGGATAATTCTTTTCAACGTCTTTTAATTGTCGAGAAGCAAATGCAATCACCTTTCCATGCTGCATTAACACGCAACCCAATCCTTTATAGGACGCATCGCTATATATTTGAAAACCATCGGAGCCTTCAGGCATCACCAACACTGGCGCTGTTGTTAATCTTTCCTTTAAAGCTTCGAACGCTTGCTGGCACTCATTTCCCCACGTAAACACTACGTTCTTTCGTGTCAATTGTGTCAAGGGTAAGGCTAGCTTTGAAAAGTTCTTGACAAATTTCCGATAATAGCCAGCTAAGCCTAAGAAGCTTCGTAACTCAGTTACAGATTTCGGTCGGGTCCAGTTGAGGATTGCTTCAATTTTAGCAGGATCGACAGCCAACCCTTTTTCAGTAATTACATGACCTAGAAAGGCCACCTCAGTCAACCAAAACGCACACTTTGCGAATTTAGCATACAACTATTGTTCCCTCAATGTGTGTAAAACTTGATGCAGATGTTGAGCATGCTCTTCCTTTGTTTTTGAATAGATCAAGATATCATCGATAAAAACAATCACAAACTGGTCCAAAAATGCCTTAAACACAATATTCATCAAGACCATAAAAGCTGCAGGAGCATTCGTTAGGCCAAAAGGCATAACAACGAATTCAAAATGTCCATACCTGGTACTGAATGCGGTCTTGAAAACATCTTCCTGTCGAATTCTTAGCTGGTGATATCCTGATCGAAGATCAATTTTTGAAAAGATACGTGCACCGACCAGCTGATCGAATAAGTTATCAATACGCGGTAGAGGGTATTTATTTTTTATGGTTAACTTATTCAGTTCGCGATAATCGACGCACAGACGGAGAGATCCTTCCTTCTTTTTCACAAATAATACTGGAGCTCCCCAAGGTGACGTACTCGGTCGGATAAATTGTTTATCAAGCAATTCTTGCAATTGCACTTTCAATTCTGCCAATTCTTTTGGTGCCATTCGATATGGGGTTTTTGCAACTGGAGTAGCTCCTTCGATCACGTTAATTTCAAATTCAACCTCTCTGGTTGGAGGCACACCAGGTAACTCTTCTGGAAATACATCCACGTAATCCCGTACCACGGGCACAGCCGTAATTTCTTTCGTTTCTTCTTTCATTTCTTTAATCATTACCAAAATAGCCTCACAGCCTTTCCGTACCATTATGCTGGCTTTCATAGCCGAAATACTAATTTTAGCAACTTCGCCCAACCCTTGGTAGATCATCGGACTTCCATCTGGACATTTGAATGCCACCTCTTTCGTTTTACAGTTAATGACGGCTTCGCGATCCGATAGCCAATCCATACCAAGGATGATATCATACTCAACCAACGGCAAGACCGCAACATCGGTTTCAATTCGTTGATCATTAAACAATAGTGAGAGTACAACTCGCTCTTTTGTCATCAAAACCATATTATTTGGTAGCAATACACTCAACGGTTGAGCAATATGATATGGTTGTATATGAATTGATTCCAAAATAGATGTTGAAATGAACGATTGACTGACACCAGTATAAAATAAAACTTTCAAAACTTGATTATGCACAAGTAGCATACCTGTAACAACCGTATCATCTGCCTTTGCCTCTTGTTGGCCGAGATTGAAAGCTCGGGCTTGAATCAACCTTTCATCTCTGGCCCCTTCAGCGGGTGCCGATGCTATCGACTCCCCTTCCCTGGAAGTCCCAATATGATACATTTTCTGAGGCGGTAAGACTGGGGCTCCCCTCGAACTTTCATCCCTTTGCAGCTTCGGACAATCCTTTCGGCGATGGCCCGGCTGGCGACAGTAGAAGCAGACTCCAGTCAAGCATTCCCCTTTGTGCATCTTGCCACATTTGGCACATTTGGTCTCCGCTGTTTGGGACATTTGGGTGCTACCAGTTGACACTGACTGTTGCTTCTTCTTCTTCTTCCAAGGGGCTTCTCCTGTTCTGCCCGATTTTTCTTGGCTAGTACCTTCTTTGAACCTCTTCCTCATTTCTGTCCTTCTTTGCCTCTTTTCAGTATCTAACTCGACCAATCGAGCTTTCTCCACCAATAGGGCATACTCCGTAATATCAAATGGAACCACTGAAGCGCGGATATCATCCCGCAATCCTTACTGGAACCGTAAGCAACGAGCTTCTTCAGTCGCCACAGCCGACTCTGCATAGTATGCCGAACTGGAAAATTCGGCTTCATATTGAAGGACGGAGCAGCTTCCTTGGACTAAACGCAAAAACTGCTCCTGTTGCTGTCTCTTTTCCGTCCGCGGCACAAACCATTTTGTAAATTCCCGAACAAATTCTGCCCAAGTCACATTTGCCAAACCACGAGTCTGAAACTTCCCTTTCATTAAGTTCACCCACCATCTCTTAGCCTCTCCTTCCAACAGAAAAACGACCAACTCCACCTTCCTCTCCGCAGGACACCGCATCGTATCAAATATTGTTTCAATCCGCAGGATCCAATCTTCTGTCTCGATCGGAGACAACCCACCACGAAACGTCGGCGGTTTCAATTCTAAAAATTGCTTCATATCAGTTTCAAGCAAGCGAGGCTGCGGCGGTTCCACAACTGGATGAGGCACAGCTGGCACCAATGGGGTTACTCCAGAAGGAGGTACAACTGGAGGGGTATCCCGAACCAATCTAATTGCCTCAGCGATAGCTTGGGCAATATCGGCGATATGAAGTGCGGTAGACTGTCGTCCACTCACACTTTCTTCTGACCTGGACTCACCAGAATTCTCAGGTTCAGTCAGAGCCTCTCGCATTCTGCGGCTCGAATAGACTTGAAACGGTTCCTGAGGACAACAAATCATAAGACAGTTCAGTATATTCTGATATGCAATTGTCATTATTGTGGCTTTATTTTCTTTTCCGGTACTCTGCGTTACACGCCCTATGAAAACCTCGCTCTGATACCATTTAATTGTAACGGCCCGACTCCGCCACAATTTAAGTCATTCTTTCAGAGAGGATTTTTCATATAACTATACGCAGCAGTATAATAACAGGGTGTACCAGAGAAAATAAAACATCACATCTCATTACAGAATATATCCACTATCTCAAGTCGGGTACAAACTGTTTTCATTTATTACATTCTCACTAGCTATTAAAAAAAACTCAAGCTAACCCGTGGACGAGCCACGTCATCAGTTGGTCTTCGGTCTGCATCGGTCTGGGCCCGCCTAGCGGGGTATAGTACGCTGGTACTCGGCTCCTGAAAGAACAGTTTTGTGAAACCAATTAGTTTTGAAACTAAGTGAATTCCTTACCCTTTTTCCGAATCTTTACACTGCAAGTAGACAAGAGAGTCAGCAACAATAACATATATGAATATGTCTCTAAGCAAGTAGCAGGGAAACTCAACAATTCTATTTTGATATCAATTCATATTTCGTTTATCATATTTCTTATCAAGGTTTCATTATTTCGCACTGCGTTTCTCGAAAGACTAAGGGTCATTCAACTATCTCAGTCATCTGGGTCCGTCGACCCTGCAGATCAATATCCACTTTAGGGCACTCTCAGGCGCAGTAGGCTTCCACGCCTCCTAAATTGGATTCTCTTCATCTTCTGTAGGAGTTCGACCCCTCCTACGAGGTGTGAGAGTTCTACCCCTCTCACGAGGTGTAGGAGTCTGAAGTATCCCCCCCCTACTAGGCCGACCCTTAGCTTCTCGATGCGTCGACGCTATTTCAATTCCATCTAGCTTTTCAATTTATTTCATTTTCTTAATATATAAGATTTATGTGAATGTTTTCCCCTCAGAAATTTATCGCTCGCTAAACCAAGTTAGCTTTTTCGGCGATTCATATAATCAGTGATACATAACAAGAAGTACGTAACTTAACAGTTCACCAAAAAGTAGTAAGGACTCACCCTAACTTTTCCTTTGCCCTTGTCCCTCGAAGGAGTCACATCGCGCCTATCGCCGGACGCCATTCTCTGCAGTATCAAAAATATCATTTACCTTAGAATTGCGCCTTAATATTTACGGGCTGACTCCTACGACGGTTACAACTACGACATTTAGGAGTTGTCTAAGACAGGACTAGTGTGGGTGATTCACTTTGACCGTGTATCATTCAAATCTCTGTTGCCCCGATCCACAACCGCAAGGGTTGTCACCAGGACAACACCAAGTGTTGTGAATCGCAGCTCATATCAGTATAATTCCCGTCAAACATGGCCGGACAGCCAACACAGCAGCCCAAATATAACTGTAGCAGCCGGCATACACACATACACAGTCCAGCCGGCACACTAGCAGCCGACATACACACATACACAGTCCAGCCGACACACTTACAATTACAAGGAGATCAAGACACCAAATGGAACCCTAGTTTCATCTCTCCCAACAATGGGTCTAGGGTTTCAGAACTTTTAATTATAAAAAGAGGTGAAGCAAACCAAAATCCCAAACCCTAGGGTTTTCACCCATCAAAAATCCATACACCATCTGCAAAATCGACACAAGAGGAGTTGAGGGAAAGAGATTACCTCACGATTGAAAGAAGAATCACCGAAATCGGAGGAGAATCGAGCCCGATAGAGCAAGCGGCGGTAGCGGCTTCTGCGGTTTCTTCCGTCGCAAATGAAGAGGCAGGAAAGCAAACCCGATAGTTTAAAGCACGGGAAGAATAAGCCACCGCCGAACGCGCAACAACCGGTCATCGACCGGTCCAACCGGTTCAGCACTGAACACAACAAAAATTTACACAGCCAGTTCCTCCCAAACACACAAAAATTCCGAACATCAAAACAAGGCGACACTGGCATTGTTCTTTCCTCATCGGGGAGTATTCACATACTATTTTTATTTTACAAATATAAACATGTTAATTATTCGGGTATTACACATTAATCTAAGGACTTATTATTAAATTCATGTTTACATTCTAGGTTATATTGTGGTTACCTGACTTACATCTTTCAGTATATATCATTGCACATACTGTTTTTTTCATAATTTCTAACATACCCATGTAACAGAGTTTTCTTCATAGATTTACACTTTATAACTGCATGAGATCAATTAATGCATATGAATACCATACTTAGGTTGAAATGCAATGCAACACTTAATATGAACTTGACATGAATTCCCTGTTCACAGATAGACTATAGAGTCACACATAACAAATCTTAATTCTATTAACTTGGGATATGTCTAACCAAAAGAAAGAGAATTTCGTACATACATGTTTTGGCATCGATATACATGGCACAAAGGCATGAATTTTGAAAGTTATTCTGAAATCCATTCATCGTCCTTATTTCTAATCTACGCCAAAGCTTTGCCAATTCTTGAAATAATTCAGAAACCATAGTGAGAATTAAAATGTTTCATCCCCTTTCTACCAGGGTTCTTTTCATGAAATTCCAACAATAGAATCTTAAATGTAAGGGGAGAAACTATCATTATTCACAAGTAACGAGGAGGTTGGTGCATATCTCAATAAAATAATCCTCGATTACAACACTCAAGCTTTTATCCCACTATAGTGGGGAATGATCCATATTCATAAGGGTGACTAAGTTTTACGCTGTCCGTCTACCTAACGCAACCCTCATCATATTTCATCCGGGCTTGAGACCAGCATTAGCTTGTATAAAATATTCCTGGATTAATATATATTAATTCGCTAAAAAGGATGTCAGGTGTAGCGTTGAAAAAGCGCCGATTACAACAAACTGATGCCTACAAGAAAGGAAAACAATCTGGATTACTACTTCTTAAGGGAAAAAGACCTCAGATTGATAGAGTTGTCAACATACCTATGAACTGAAATAGGAAGGATCAAAACTTGCGAAAATCGATTAGTGTAGATTAAAGGCTGTTACATCAAAGGAGGGTCGTCTGCAGCTGCTATGGTGAAGGAGGTCGACAGATTGTGACCAGACACAACGTTGACACGCTGCAACCATAGAGGTAACATCGACTGGATACTAAGCTCGATTAGGCACGTCGTCAGATACTGAGTTCGACTAGGCACGTTGATCAGATACTGAGTTCGATTAGGCGCGTCGATTCTATATCTGATCAGTCGACAACCAATCGACGAGTATAGAGCTTGCTGGAAGGGTGTCAACAAGTTACTGCAGTCAAAGCCAAAGGAAGGGGAAAGGAAGGCTCTCCTATGTGCATTTCCTCCGAAGGGGAGTAACAACTACGCTCTAGTCACTGAAGAAGAAGGGATTTTTGCGTGCGCTCCAGTCGACGGAAGAGGCGGACAATGCACTCCATTTGGCGGGAGAGGTATGCTCTCCATTCGACGAAAAAGGATGGAGCCAAGGTCGACTCACATTCTCTTGAGAAAAGAATTTCGGTTACCATCAAAAAGAAACAAGTGACACTCCACTGGATGGGGCTGAAAGGGATCAGTTTATACATAAACATGGGATATATTCTGGTTCCCTTAAATTACTAAATTTCCATTGTTTGCAATCACCATATCATATTAAATGTTCTTACACGCTTGTAGATTGCGTCTAAAATTGGAGCATAGAATTTCCCACTGATTGAAATCATTTATAATTATTAATTAACTCACACAATTAGGAAATTATGAGCATAGTACAGGAATCGACATGAGCAACGTCGACACAAACACTGATCAGATTCTGAAATTAGATTTATAAGATACACCAGATTTTGGTTGCTATAAATCTCCCCTCTTAATAAAATTTTCGTCTCAAAAATTTTAGTTATCCCTTGAATAAAAATAAATACATATTCTACATTACTCTGAAGCACATATTCTCTATCCCGTGTTTTCTTTGTTTACCACAATTCATCCAAAGCCCAAATGACTTTCACCAAACAGATCTCTCTGTTTTTAAGTTTTTGAAATCTTGAGTTCACAATTCTGACTAGCATAACACAAATACTAAGATTTGATTGGTGCATCCTCAAAACTAAACACCTGATTCTGACCTTTAGCTGATCTTTACATATAAAAGACGTGATACATATCATGCAAACAACACATCTCCTATAGTGAGGGTAACATGTGAGCAACTTCACTTATGCTTTCAAGTACTTTGGATGGACCAATGAATCTGAGACTCAATTTCTTCATCCACTTAAATCTGTAATCACCCTTGATAGGTTTGACTTTGAGTTAAAAAGAATTTCCAATATTGAATTCCATTATCTTGTCCCTCTGATAACAATTTTTGGTTTGTCTATCTTGAGCTATCCTCATACGCTCTTGAATGAGCTTGAGTCTATCTGTGATCTTGTCAATCTAAGATTCCTTATTTAACATCTTTTCTTCATTCTTAGCCCAACAGAGAGGTATTCGTCAACATTTACCATGAAAATCCTCAAAAGTTGACAAATCGATACTCGCTTGAAAACCATCATAGTAGGAAAAATCCTACCATTGTAATGTAATACCCTCACTTACCCTGAAAGTACAAAATGTATATCTTCAACATATCTTCTATGATTCTATTGATACACTTTGTGTATATATTTCTTTTTGAGCATGAACAAGGGTGCATCAAAAACCCAAATCGACTGAACTGGGCCGAACTGATCAAACCGAATCGATATTTGGGCCGAATTGATCCATTTGGTTCAGTTTCGGTTTTGTGGGATTAAAAACCGTCCACATTCGGTTTGGTTCGGTTTCCCCCCAGGAAAAACCAGTTGAACAGAACTGAGGAGCCATTTATTTTGTAGCTTGGGCTGTTTGGGTTTGGGTGTAGTTGGTGCTAACGTGAAAATACTGATATCAAAATATCAAATAACGCGAGGCCTGCGAGTTAGAAACCTAATCTACTCTAGAAACCCCAGCGGCAACCGCGACAGAGAGAAGAGATAGAGAGTCAGAGATTCCGTCCGTTCGTCGTCGTCTACTCGCCTAAATTTTGTGGCACAGGGGTGCTCGAGGTGAGAACCTTGCTTTCTCCTCTTTTTTCCTCTGCACCTTGCTAATTAAATGATGTAGTAAAACAGTTGCTTCCTAATTCACCGCTCGCTTCTGCAAACAGTTAGATGCTTCAATTGACAATCCAATCTTCAGTATGAGAGTGGTTTGCTAACTTTAAGGATAATGAAGGAAGGAAAAAGGCTAAATGCAAACAGTATAGTAAGATTTATGCCGCTGACCCTAAAAAGTGACACATCCACCACAAGATCTTATATGTTGAATTTGTGTTGTTTTCGAAAAACTGAAGCAAGTCACAAAATAGCCTTTTCTGAGAAAAAGATAAGCCAAAGTTACGGTTGAATGTTTAAGAGCAAGTTAATTTGATGATATTGAGTCAAAGAGAATTTTAGCAAAAATGATTGTTGTGGATGAGTTACCATTCAAGTTTGTAGAGAATGAATGATTTAGATTTTTTAACAAATCACTTAGAGCCACGGTTCAACATGCCATCTCGCACAACTATTGCAAAATATTGCACTGAACTACCTTATTAACCTATATAAGGGATAACTTCATCTTTCCATTTATTAGATCTTAGCAAAACATGAATGAATTTCATTGACATGTTTTCGAACTTCCATTATGGAATGTGAAGTGATTATAATCCGCCTCCTGACCTTTAGTATTTTGTTTTAACTAATTAACACGTTGCACACTTTTCTATATAATCAACACATCTTCCTTTAGTCCGAGTCACTACCCTAACTTCTTTAAATTCGCATGCATCTTCGTATTAATCAGATGTATAAAATACTTGGACTTACGAGTCTTAATAAGTATGTACACGCATAAGTGATCAACATATTGAATGCAAACTCTTCCCTTGTAGTTTTCATTAGTGCAAGTCATCTTGAACCATAGAATTTTCCATCTGCCCATTCGTAGACAACTTTCAATGCTTTGACATCTTGCAATCCAAATGTAATGAATGTCTGATTTGGTCCTTTATGGAATTTATTTTCTATCCAACGTAGGGTCACAGATGTTGAACCCGAAAACCGCGACTCAACAGGGAGTTCGGACCGATGGGCAACTTGCACGTATTTCTCCCAAGTTAGAACACTTGACTGGTTGCTTGGAACTAAGAAATAGACCCCCAAGCTGCAACGAGGAGGTCCCATCACACACCCGAAAGATAAAAAAGAGCTTCCCCTCCCTAGCAAATGCTGAGCTGGACACCTTGAGCGTACCGATGAGCACCAAATTGTCCACCCGGAAATCACGACTAACAGTGTGGATGCTTTGGCCAACCAAGATTAACCAGATGAGATAAAAGTCAAATTGGTGTGCCAACAATGAAATCCCGTTGTTTGGAGTAACTAATGACATGACAAATTAGGTTTCCTAGCAGAACGACTGAGCGAGCTGACCTCCCACTTGCCTGGAGATGGCGAGTGCCGGGTGAGGCTGACACTCGTCCGCTCTCCCTGAGCTTGGGGCCAGCGCGGCCCGAGTCGCACCACTCGCTCTTCACTTGGAACTGGAGCGAGTGCTGAGCTGGCTGCCACACTCGCCCCTACTGGCCCATCAATATCGCCCGGGGTGAGTTGGGACTTGGGAGGGCATGTCCTCCACTCGCCTCGCCAACTCGCCTGGGCCTAGCTTGCCTTTCCTGTCTTGGCCTTTTGTAAGGGTACCACTCGACAAATATGAGGTTGTACCCAATCTCTGCTTTTTGCGAGATTGTCCCAAACTCGAAAGAAAAGTTCAACCCCATATATTTGAAGAGTGATAGATGAATTAGAGGGAATCTTTTGGTGGACCCCCCAATATGCTATATATACGCTGAACCAGGGGTAGGGGGAACCCTGGCAGCTAATCCCTTCCTTACCCTTCTACTCTCGTCGCAGGATGCCTTTTTCCAAAAATCTTCAGGATCGCCTTGACGCCATGCGAGAGCAGAACAAATCCTCTGCTACCGAGCTCATGTACTGGGTTTCCAGCAAGTCCCTGGGCTCACCTTCAAGCTGAGTAACGAAAGCCAAGAAGGTTAAGCGCGATCCGGCGGCAGGCGAGCCCTCTTCTCTCGACCCACAATACCAAAGTTTGACCCGGCGCTTCCGACGAGATATATAGTCTGGCGATTCAATTTACTCGTGATTTACCGGGACTCTTGGTTCCCGTGGATTTTAGCACGCGCAGAACAATCCTGTGAAGGAGAATAATGGCAGAAGTGAACCAACGGTGGCCGACACTCGTTCTCGAGGAGACGCGAGTCACCAGGTTACTCACGGTACTCACCCTTATGGGGACAAGAGTCCTCCCGCTACTCCCGGTGCTCGACCGCTACTGCCTGATGAGTTGTTCATCATCCCCACATTGATCGCTTTGTCCTGGTCTCTGAGTGGGTCTCGTGCTGTTTGCTGCAGTTCCCACGTTCAGAACTGTCAGTCTACCCCCTCCACTACCGCAGTTGCCAGCTCGCGATCCTTCGCGCGAGCTCATCTCTACCACGGTCATTCCGGAGAAGAACTCTCTCGGATCCTCATCTCCCTCTACAACTATGGATCTTGACGAGGTCTCTCCTCGCCGGGGCCCGGGGAAGTCGCTAACACTCCCCATCTCCACCCCTTTCCAAGCCAGACCGAGTCCATCCCTCCATCACGCGGGGAGGGAGATGGGCGCCTCGCACGGTTAGTATCAGCACCCGCATCCCGCGCACTCCCTATATCACTTGCTTGAACTTTCAGATAAACACGAGATCTCGACCGTCGAAGAATCTTTCGACGCAGGATGTATTCGGCACCTCCCTCCCCTAACATAATTGAGGATTTCCTGGGTGACCCGAATGACCCCGCAAAGATGAAGAGGTGAATGACTGAAGTTCTCCGGAAATATGGGCTCATGCTGCGCGAGCTTCAGGAGGGAAAGGATGCCAACGTGGCCTTCATGGAGCAACAGTTGCGTGCCCTCAAAGAAGACTATATACTACTAGCCGATGAGGTGCGGCGAGGAGCGGATGTGAAAGTCCACCTAGTGTCAACTATCTTCACCTATGGGGGGGGGGAATAGGTGACGTGCGGCGTTTTTGCGGAATTTAAGATTGTACCTGCACAATAAAAATAAACAGCACAACACACAGAATACACAAGCTATTTATAGTGGTTCCCCGACTTGGGTACATCCACTTTCCCCCTTCGACCTATCTCCCAACCAGGGACGACTCGGTCACTTCTCCAACAGGATTGAAATCCAATCCTTGCACTATCGGAAGGAACCCTTCCACACGTAGGAGTCAACACTCCCATAACCCGGGTTGCACCCAACCCTTACAACTAGGAACCACCGTTCCTTTACAACAAAAGTAAAACTAGAATGTACAAGAGATACAAACTACGTTTGGAGACTTAGGTGTCCCTCTTCGTTGACGACGTGTTTTTGAAGTCCACGAAGAGTCCACTACCCAAGATCTCACTTGGAGAGAATCTCCCCGGAACCGGCGACGGCAAGATGGGCGGCGGCTAGGTTCACGGGATCAGCGACAACAACGATGTGCGGCTGCTGTTCTTTAGAGATCCAAACTTCGTAGCGAATCTAGGTAGGTCTACCAACGGTCACACTAGGATCAATCGTCTCGATCGATTCGGATGGAGAAGATTTTCCCGATCTACAAATCGAGAGACAAGAGATCTCCGGTTAGACACGTGAGACGCTGAGCTTAGCTAGGCTTCTGTCGCAGGAGGATCTGGGCGAAACCACGATCAACCGGCGAACAACTTGGCGCGAGCGGCGGCTGCGGCGGCGGAGCGGAAACGACGATCTAGGTCACGTCGCGGCTCGCGTATTTCTTTTCTTCTTCGCTTATTTTTACTGTTCAAAAATACCCGTGTATTTATACACAAGTATACACCTAAGTGACCGTTGTGGGTCCCACCTGAAGGAAACCCTAATTCCGGTTCAACATAGTCCCAGCGGCAGAATACGGTCCAGCAGCTTCCAGAGAAATTGCTAAGTCAAAATCGGCGAGAATCGCAGGTGATTCTCGACGATTCGGCGAGAATCAGTTAGTGATTCTCGACGATTCGTCGAGAATCACTAGTGATTCTCGCCGAATCACTTGTTGATTCTCAACGAATATTACTTGGTATTCATGATCTGCTCAACTATGGGTTCGGCGAGAATCACTAGTGATTCTCGCCGAATCGGCGAGAATCACCAAGTGATCGTCGAATTATACTTAGACGAATTTTCGTCTTTCTACCCAAGAGCTGCTCCTTGACCCATCCTTGCTCCCTGTCTGCTCTTGTTTAAACACGACCCTGTACTTGAAAGTAAGTGCACTACAATAGAGAGAGTACACGTAAGCCAACACACTGATCTGCTCAACGAGGGATTACGTCGTGCAAACCCGTGTATATTGACCTACTGCACCCTGACATTGGTGTGCACTTAGCGTGGAATAACTGCAAGCACAACTTAAGAGGTTTCATCAAATACATTGTGAATTCATCTTAGCTTGACAGGTGGCTTCCTCAAATCCAGGTAATTGTGGATACAATACCCAACAATCTCCCCCTATTTGACGAAGCCAAAACCCTACTAGCTAAGATGAATAACACCAACCAGATAATATAAACAACATTCAGAATTTAAATATGCAGCACAAGAGAATATAGGCAGACAAATCAAGACTTGAGTCATTCATAAATTCAAATGCATATATATATATATGTATAAATATATAATCTCAAGATTGTTCATATAATAACAATAACCATTAATTGTTTTTAAGAGAGAATGACAAGCTATCAATTTTTGACTATTTTTCTTTGGCTAAGTCATCCTTGAGTTTCTGAGCCAAATACTTCTTTCTTTGCCTCTCCATGTACTCTTTGGGCTTCAGATAATATCTGGGAGGAGGAGCTTTATCTGCCGCAGTATTGGTTCTGAAAAAGATGTTCCTTTTTGCTTCATACGTCTTATGCATGTCCCATTCATACTGGCTGTATACATCGTTTCGATTGATTTCCCCTTGTTCCTGTAGCCAGAATGTGTCTAGTATGATACTCTTGGATACTGGACTCCACTTTTCGTTTCTTACTTCCTCCTTCTTCAGTCTGATTCTCTTCTCAGCTTGTGTTTCCTTTGACGTCCCTTCTTGAGACCTTCTCTTGTCCCTGGCTTTGGCTAGGGCCTCTTGGTCAAACATGGCCATACGTTTTGCTTTGGAAATAGCCCTAGCATCAGCTTCATTCATGGGAACTTCTGCAGCACTTACTCCCTCAGCAGCCGTAGAAGTCTCAGGAGCATGAATACCCGCAGGATTTTCAGGCAAAACGACGCCTAACGCCTGTTGGAGCATCCACCAGCAACTGTCATAGACATATTTGTTTGACTGTTCAAAGTTGGTGATCATGACTTCCCGAAGCTCAGCCATCTTAGCTATATATTCTTTCTTCCCCTTTTTGGCTTCGACTGCGATGGAGTTTGCATAGGAGTGCAGTGAGTCATCAATATGCTTTGTCGTCCGGGAGAATTCAGTGACCAATGCTTGTTGATTGGCGTTGAGAGTTACCATATTACGGTCAAACTTTTGAATGTTGTTTGCTACAACATGAGCATTCTGATTTACTACGACGAGAGTGTCGGTGTTGTTTTTCAACCCGTCCATAAGAAGAGTGACCGCTTGGCCGGCCGCTGTATACTTTTCTTCAAATTTCTTTTCCATCATGTCAAGTTTATGATTGATCTCCACCATGTTCTTGAGCATGAGATTTTCAGATGTCTTAATCCTTTTCAACATTTTATTCTGAGCTGTCTCAAAAGATGCTTTAAGCTCATCCACTATGCCCTGAATGATATTCACGGTGTGAGTGACTATATCATCTCGTAGGGGAAGATTCTGAGGCACTTCTTGGCCGTGCACTTCATCAGATGCACCTGTAGAGCTGGACAGGAGCACAGCCTCTAAGGGAGGAATACTTGCAGCATCTGCAGATTTCTCGGACTCCCCCTCCACTCGTGCACCAATGTTCTCAGGAACGATTTCAGGTGCGTGCTTGTCAGATGGAGGTTCAATGAGATCCTGAGTCTCCAATGCTTCTTGCCCCTCATTGCCGTCTTCCTCTCCTTCATCATCCATGAGATCATATTCATCAGCATCCTCTTCCAACTCTTCGTCAGCAGTCTCCTCTACCGCACCACCGACTCCTAGATTGTTCAGGTTCAGGACCTCCTCATTCTCCGGCACAACTTCACTGTCTTCTTGTATATCTGCCACAGCATCTCTGGCCATTTGGGAGATGTCAGATACGATATCAGCATGAGTGGGTAGAGGCTCCCCCTCAATTCCTGCAGTCAAAGCATCAGGAATTTCACTGGGGATTACTGCTGGAGATACGTCCTGTTGTTCTTCCACGGCAGCCTGCCCAATTCGCCTCTCCCATCTGTCAAAAACACTTGAGTCCATTTTCTTCAAGTAGTGTAGAGGAACACCTTTACTCATGTCATACTTGTCTCCATTCAGCTGATTGAGATACAGGCTTATGATTCGGCCAAAGCTCGGAGATCTCAGGGTGTCCTTTATCTTCTCAAACAGCAAAGCCCCCCAGTTGAACCTTTTTCGGCAGACAATTGCCACCAGGATCTTGAACATGTCTGCAGAGATATGGTCATGAGAGCCTGGCTTGCAGATGAGTACTTTTCCGATTATGTCTGACAGAAGCTTCCCTTCTTCATTCATATCCTTGCGCTTTATCGACCGAGTTCCTCGTGGGAGACCACAGAATAAGAGAGTCCTGGTTTTATCTTCTTCCTCAAGATAGTCCTCGTGCTCTGAGCTAGAGAGCTGCAGGAAGTGGGTTAGCTTGTTTGCAGACATCTTGATCGTTGCCCCTGCCACCTTGCTCTTGATAAGAGAGTCTTCATTTCGGAGTCTGGCGGTAGCGAAGAACTCCAGCACCTCTTTGTCCAAGATTTTACACGGGTGCTCCAGTACGAATGAAAGCCCAGCCTCTTCCAGCATAAGAATGATGTTTCTGAATTCGTCAGAGTCATGAGAGAACCCTGTTCGAACCAGCTCGCAACCAGTGACCAGCCCAGCGGTTGTCCTTGGAGCCATTGCAGATCTAGGGAGAGAAGCCCTACTCTACGCTTAATTAACAGTCAAAAGGGAAGCGACACTAGTGATAACGTCCAAGTACGGGTGAGGAAGAGGTTACCTAAAAGCGTAGACGGGAGTTAGGTGGTTGAAGATGATGGACACCGGATGAGTGCACGCGGAATCGTCGGTGAGCTTCCTGCGAGAGATCTTCGGTGATCGTCCTGCGGGATGTCGACGGAAGCCTGCACGATTCGGCGAGATACTTGCGGGAAGACGATGGAGACCTTCGGTGAGAAACTTCGGTGGAATTCTTGCGGGAAACCTTCGGTGAGAAACTTGCGGTGAGAAACTTGCGGATTCGGTGAGTTTCCTGCGGAGTTCGGCGGGATTCGGCGGGATTCGACGGAAGCCTGCACGATTCCTGGTGAGTTTCCTGCGGAGTAGGAGTCGATTCGGCGAGCTTCCCTTGCGGCGAGTTTCCCCTGCGGAGAGAGTCGGCGAGTCTTCCTGCGGAGAGCGTCCTTCGGCGGGATTCCTACGGAATATGAAGAGTCGGCCGGATTCTAAATATATAAAGGTGAGTTCGGCGGGAGACTGCGTGAGATCGTCGGGATTTAGAAGGGATTTTAACGGTTTCCGGCTTTTCCATATAAGTTAATTTAAAAATCTTCCAAATATGTGAATACTTCTTAAAGCCACTATTTGGGGTTTGAACCAGCTTTTCCATACATTTCTTGATGACAATCTTCGCTAGTTTTTAGTGAACTAATTTAAGCCTGTAGATGTTAGATTTCGAGTCTACCAGTGGAATTTCCGATAACTCTTTAATGGTGTATCTAAGGTTTATATTCATCGTGTTACCCTATCCTTGGATGCTCACACATACACGTATATATATATGTATATATATATAAAGATATATATATATATGTGACTGTCGATGGAAAACGACTCAAGTCTTGGAGCTGATGAGAAATACCTGGGAACATGAGAGTTATCATTTCGTCTCTCTGACTATAACATACCAGGTGCTCGATGTGAGTATGCTTATATAGATATCACTTCTGTTAGTCCAGATGCATGTTCCAATTCAGTCTTGAAACACCTACTGTCTAGTTCCCATCATAGTTACGGGAACCTAGACTACCCTGCAAGAAAGAATTACTTTACCTTAGGAACCCAAATCATATTGGGTCCTAGGTTCTTGTTAGCATAAGCACTCGACTGCCTTCCTTCAGAAAACCTGTCAGGAAGACTACCTCTGCCCAGAAAATGTGGATAGACCCTTGCCCTTGACACAGAGGGGTTGTGCCAACAGTCGATGGCAAAGTGTCCCACTTTGCCACAGCACCAACACGGGTGAATGTTGTATCGCCGTTTCTGACCTGATCTAGTGACTGAGGTAGTCACGATCCTAGGCCTAAACGGGATAGGGCATGATCTCCTCATAAAATTTCCTTTTCCACCGTGACACGTGGAAGGGTGGAAGGAATGCATGTTGCGAGCGTCATGAGGCCGGGGAGGTGGTGCCTTCCTTTCAGGCATCCCCCTTCCTGAGGCCCCATGAAAACTTACACCATGACTTCTAACCTCCCTATCCTGTGTCCTCGGGTGGTGAGAAGTGTTCTGTGAGCTGGGACATGCAGATTCACACCGAGTTGAGGCAGTGACAGTGAATACAAAGGGCTCAGAATGAGCCTTAGGTATTCTCTCATGGGTGGCCACGACGGCCCTTGCACTACAGGTGTCTCCACATGAGGACAGATCACCCTTGCAGTGACCACGACTATTCCTGTGGTCATACCTGAAGGCATGATGAGTAGCCTTCCTGCTTGGAGTGGGAGGTCGGAATACCGTTTCCCCATTTCTCCACGAATTGATAATCCAGGAGATCCACCCATTTTCTTGCTTTCTCTTTATAGCATCAACCTTGGAAAAGTTTGATACTATTCTTTTCTCATTCTCTAGACTACTCTCTAGAGCTGAGTTTTTTGAGTCCTTGACCTTGTTGGATGCCAATTGGAGAACCAACAAGATTTTCAGTCGAGCAATCTCTTGAGCTTGCTCCTCAGCAAGTAGGTTGCTTGCCTGAAGGGCTCTCTTCAGAGAATCAGAATTTTCTGAAGGAAAGCAGTTCCTGTCTTCAGAAACTTCAAGAGAGACGGGACAGGATGAAGAAGTTACCCGCTCTTCAGTGTTATTGTCATTAGAGCCATTGACCGTTGTGTCATCCTCATCAGAGCTGCTTTCCTCACTGGCCTCTTCAGTCTCTAACACAGACACTGGAGCTCTGATGCTGTCCGTTAGATCCTTGCCTTCATCTTCAGAGGCGAGGACCCCCACATAGGCTTCATCCTCTGATTGACAGCAGATTCCAGCTTTCTCTGACCCCCCCATCAGCTCTGAGATCATCACCCACATAGATTTAGCTGACCCACATTTTTCCAATCTAGAGCGAGAAGCTCCAGACCAGATATCCATGATAATTTGACGAATCCTCTTGTCCAAATTAAATAATGAAAGTTCCGTCTCCGACATCTCAGCAATGCACTTGGGCACTTGAATTCCAGAGTCGGAGGTCTTCATAGGAACAAAAGGACCCTCTTCCAGGATGAAAGATGCTCGAGGATCGATAACATCCAAGTGATACGACACTCTCATCCTCCAGACGGGATAAAACTCCTTTGTGCATGTGGGGAGTCTTAGTGGCGATATCTCATGATCCAGCTCCATGCTTCTGACACTGGTGGTAGGATTCTACTCAAGGTGTAAACCTTTTGATGAGCAACCTGGCTCTGATACCACTTGAAAGTCCACCTAGTGTCAACTATCTTCACCTAGGTGGGGGGGGGGGGAAAGGTGATGTGCAGCATTTTTGCGGAATTTAAGATTGTACCTGCACAATAAAAATAAACAGCACAGCACACAGAATACACAAGCTATTTATAGTGGTTCCCCGACTTGGGTACATCCACTTTCCCCCTTCGACCTATCTCCCAACCAGGGACGACTCGGTCACTTCTCCAACAGGATTGAAATCCAATCCTTGCACTATCGGAAGGAACCCTTCCACACGTAGGAGTCAACACTCCCACAACCCGGGTTGCACCCAACCCTTACAACTAGGAACCACCGTTCCTTTACAACAAAAGTAAAACTAGAATGTACAAGAGATACAAACTACGTTTGGAGACTTAGGTGTCCTTATTCGTTGACGACGTGTTTTTGAAGTCCACGAATAGTCCACTACCCAAGATCTTACTTGGAGGGAATCTCCCCGGAACCGGCGGCGGCAAGATGAGCGGCGGCTAGGTTCACGGGATCGACGGCAACAACGATGTGCGGCTGCTGTTCTTTAGAGATCCAAACTTCGTAGCGAAGCTAGCTAGGTGTACCAACGGTCACACTAGGATCAATCGTCTCGATCGATTCGGATGGGGAAGATTTTCCCGATCTACAAATCGAGAGACAAGAGATCTCCGATTAGACACGTGAGACGCTGAGCTTAGCTAGGCTTCTGTCGCAGGAGGATCTGGGCGAAACCACGATCAACCGACGAACAACTTGGCGCGAGCGGCGGCAGCGGCGGCAGAGCGGAAACGGCGATCTAGGTCACGTCGCGGCTCACGTATTTCTTTTCTTCTTCGCTTATTTTTACTGTTCAAAAATACCCGTGTATTTATACACAAGTATACACCTAAGTGACCGTTGTGGGTCCTACCTGAAGGAAACCCTAATTCCGGTTCAACATAGTCCCAGCGGCAGAATCCGGTCCAGCAGCTTCCAGAGAAATTGCTAAGTCAAAATCGGCGAGAATCGCAGGTGATTCTCGACGAATCGGCGAGAATCAGTTAGTGATTCTCGACGATTCGTCGAGAATCACTAGTGATTCTCGCCGAATCACTTGTTGATTCTCAACGAATATTACTTGATATTCATGATCTGCTCAACGATGGGTTCGCCGAATCTTACTTGGCACCGTTTTAAGGTAGCCGGATAGAGTCGGCGAGAATCACTAGTGATTCTCGACGATTCGGCGAGAATCACTAGTGATTCTCGCCGAATCGGCGAGAATCACTTGGTGATTCTCGTCGAATTATACTTAGACGAATTTTCGTCTTTCTACCCAAAAGCTGCTCCTTGACCCATCCTTGCTCCCTGTCTGCTCTTGTATAAACACGGCCCTGTACTTGAAAGTAAGTGCACTACAATAGAGAGAGTACACGTAAGCCAACACACTGATCTGCTCAACGAGGGATTACGTCGTGCAGACCCGTGTATATTAACCTACTGCACCCTGACATTGGTGTGCACTTAGCGTGGAATAACTGCAAGCACAACTTAAGAGGTTTCATCAAATACATTGTGAATTCATCTTAGCTTGACATGTGGCTTCCTCAAATCCAGGTAATTGTGGATACAATACCCAACAATCTGATACCACTTGTAGGGATATGGCGCAACCAACTCGCCCAAAAGCCCGGACTATTTGAGGACGGCGCTACCACTCCTTTATGGAGCTGGCTACCCTAGGATCCACGGGGCGGCCAGTTAGGCCCCAGGGGACACACCCTTCTGTTTCGACTAGTGCGGCCGTAGCGCAGCACGCCGTACCTCCCAACACCGGGGGCATTGATGGAACCCAACAATCCCCCCCCAGCAACGACCCTGGGGTTTCGAACCCGTGACCTCCTCTGATACCACTTGTAGGGATATGACGCAACCAACTCGCCCAAAAGCCCGGACTATTTGAGGACGGCGCTACCACTCCTTTATGGAGCTGGCTACCCTAGGATCCACGGGGCGGCCAGTTAGGCCCCAGGGGACACACCCTTCTGTTTCGACTAGTGCGGGCCGTAGCGCAGCACGCCGTACCTCCCAACACCGGAGGCATTGATGGAACCCAACAGGATGGCTAGGTGACATCTCCGATGGGGTACATCGAGCGAATCGAGGAATACATGTGCCGCGTGCAACTAGAGCTTATTGCCATTCGCGAGTACAATAATCCTCGCCGACCACCTGGGGAAGGGACGCGAGGTCGAGGAAGGTGGAAGTGGATCCCATTCTGAGCCTACCAACACTCACTGCTCTCTCTTTTTCTTGTTATGTATATTAATTATTGGACTTTGTGTGCCTCTTATTTGAACACGTCTGGATTATTATGATGTGAAATGTTAGCGTGTGTATTACACTTCAAGTCGAAGTCCGGACTAGGGGGAGGGCCGATGGTGAGAGGGATGCTAGGGTTGGAGGATAAAACCAGGGAACAGCTCTTGATATTACTTCCGAGATGAAAAACACAAGTACATATTCAACCCCTTATATAGAGGTGGGGGGGGGGGGGGGTCCCAGACATACATAACAAAATAACAAAATACTAAAATAACAACATATCAAAAATAGTACGATGGCAAAACAACAAAACAAACAATAGAAATTAATTATGAAGGTTCCTCATTAGTCGGCCCGCACGTGCCCATGATACGTTCGCATCCACGTCCGACTACCCTCCGTCGGACCCGGTCTCTTCCGTACCCGCCTGGCGTCTTCCTCGACGCGTGTATATCCTCCATGGTTGTTCATCGCCGTGAATATCGGTAACAATACCGCATTCTGGAAAATTTGTCTTGTCCTCAATGCAACAGTCGGAAAACTGTCGGCGAAAATCATCGCTCAATAGCCAAGTGGTCACGGACGGGGGCGGTGATGCCATGCCACGAGGAGCTCCTCCGGGTCCGCGTCGTCGGGCAAATGGTTTCAGCGGTCCAAAATACTGTGCAGATAAGTGGGGGCGGTGTTGGAGTACTCCAGATCGCTTGGTATGTGGTCTAGTGTCGGGTGATCACCCACGACTCGGCGCAGCTGAGAGACGTGGAAGACCTGGTGAATGCGGCTCCCTTCGGGAAGTTGAATCTTGTAAGCGACGACCCCAATCCGGGCTAGGATGGTGAATGGTCCAAAGAAACGCGGTGCGAGCTCGGGACATGACCGTTTGGCGAACGAGAGTTGCCGGTACGGATGCAACTTGATAAAGACCTTTTCCCCAACTTGAAATGATAGGTCCCGACATTTACGGTTGGCGAAAGGCGTCATCTTTGCCTGGACCCGGCGGAGGTGGTGCTTGAGGCTGTCCAAAATAATGTTCCGATACTGAAGATGATTCGCCAAACTCTATGGGAGACACTCCCCGGGAAGATGCCAAACTACGTCTGGTGGTGGGCGTTCGTAGATGGACTGGAATGGAGTTGTGCCCGCGGCATGGTGGTAGGCGGTGTTGTAGGAATACTTGGCCCAACCTAACCACTTGGCCCAATTACCCGGCCTCTCGCCGATGAAACAACGTAAATAAGTCTCCAAGCAACATTTGAGAATCTCTGCTTGACTATCCGTTTGCGGATGGTAGGCAGAGCTCATGCAGAGGTGCGTGCCTTGAAGGCGAAATATGGATGTGCAGAAACTGCTCAAAAAGAGGGGGTCGCGATCGCTCACAATGGAACACGAAAATCCGTGGAGGCGTACGACTCCGGAGATACGTAGGGTTCAAATCATTCGTTGTTAGTCTTTTAGTATTTTCTATATTATAGATCTGATGGTGTAAGTTCAAAACATATAAATCATTAAGCATTTAACAAATATCATTCTTAAATATAGAACAACAATTGTTCTTAATAATAAAAGAATATCCAATCATGTCCAAACACAAAATAGATATAATGTTTCTAGTTATGTAAAGAACAAAAATAATAATTATCAAGTTCAATTACAAGCCCACTAGGCAAAGCAAGACGGTATACACACACGACGACAACAACAACTCTTGCTCCATTGCCCACACGTAGGTCAACCTCTCCTTTACTCAGCATTCTTCTCCTTCCCAGTTCCTGCACATTTATACAAATGTGAGAACTACATCCAATATCCAATACACATGATGAAAGAGTAGAAATATTTATCTCTATAACATAAATACATGAAGCGGAAGTCATACCTCCATTCATCCTTTGAAGACCCTCAGTGTATAAATGACTGTTCTTTCTCCGATGATCAGTCTTGCCACAATGGTGTCACTTTTCCTCTTTCCCTGAACCTTTCTTTTTCAGTGCAGAAGACTTGGGCTCCAAAGTAGACTTATGTCCCGCCTTTGTTTTCTTAAAGCCCTTGACCTTGCCCTTGCCTTTATGCACTATCAGTATGAGGCTAGTAGACTTGACCTTCTTCATATTGATTTCGGCAGTTCGCAACATGCCTAGGAGCTCAGACAGTGTCTTGTCTATTTCATTCATGTTATAGTTCAAGACAAACTGCTCATAACTGTCCGACAACGATTGCAGGATCAAGTCTGTAGACAACTCTTGGCCCAGAGGGAATCCTAATCTTTCAACGTTCTCGATATACCCAATCATTTTGAGTACGTGAGTCCCTATTAGGTCCAGAGCTCCCATCTTGCACTGGAACAACGCATTAGTGACATCAAATCTCTCTTGACCAGCTTGCCCTTGAAACATTTTCTTGAGATGCTCGTCAATATCCTTGCAACCTATGTTCTCATGTTGCTTTTGAAGCTCAGAGTCCATGGTCGCTAGCATGAGACATTCAGCATCCAAGAAGTCGTCAAGATACTTTTTATAAGCATTTTATCAGCATAGGGCGCATTCCCGGCAGGCTCATCAGGGGTTACCTCTTCCAAAACATAGAGCTTGTGCTCTTGCTTGTGAACAATTCTCAAGCTCCTGTACCGGTCCAAATAATTCGTCCCGCTCAGCTTTTCCTTCTCAAAGATCGCTCGGAGGGACATGGTGGAATGTGAACCACTTGTCATGGAAATTCTACGAGGATCAAACAAAACAAATTAGTACTGCATTTCAAAAATATAATTTATTCTTTCAAGTAAG
Source organism: Platanthera guangdongensis (assembly GCA_039583875.1). Lineage (NCBI taxonomy): Eukaryota > Viridiplantae > Streptophyta > Magnoliopsida > Asparagales > Orchidaceae > Platanthera > Platanthera guangdongensis. Next base: position 179,003,201 of record CM077152.1, on the reverse strand, counting down.
ACTTTAATTAAAATAACTACCACTATTTTTATCAAACTGATAACCCTTGATATCAATTTGAATAGTTTATGCGAGTGGACAAGATCCATATTTCACTAACACTATGAGTCAGCGTTGACTTTTCTCTCACAATACAGCTATTTAGGTAGAAAAAGTTTGTCAATTGTATCCCAATGCAATTCTTGTATGCCTGGTGAATAACTCTTTATTCTCATCCATTATATGATGCATGCCAACGCTATGCCTCTGGTCAATTGTATCCCAATGCAATCCCATAGCTCGTTTCTGATAATTCCTCTAGTCGGAGGAGAGGTGCGATCGGGAGGACATAGGCCGGCGTGCAAGGGGGGAGCTGATCTCGGCCGTCAGTGCAGAGGCTCGGTCTTACAATAGCTCTTAAAGTCCCGCGGCATCGTCCCATCGTCCGAACTAGGCTATTTAAAAGGAACGGGTTGGACGCTTGGCTTCCGGAGTCGATTGCGAGGCTGACCCTTGAAGCCCTCAGAAGCTCGAGGCGAATCGGTAGTAGAAAGAAAACTTGACCGCTACTGAATTACAAGAAAGAGATAACATATTACCGCAGGGAGGGAACCCTCTCCGGTCACCCCGGCTCCTAATACCTCTCAGCTGCTCTCTTACTCGATCTTGAAGATAATAACCTCCAGGTTTCTCGTTGATGTAATAAGTGAGGACACACGGGTTTTCATAGGTAGAAGCGCTTCAAATAGGTGCAAATCCTACTCCAAATGCTATGGGATTCAAACAAAAGCTATGGGAGGGGACAACTCTGAGTATGAGGACCTTACACACAAAGTGTCAGCGCACGACCCTGGTCGTCACCTGGTTCCACTTCTATAGCCATGATGTTCGCCTGAGTTCTTCTGTGCTGGTCACTTTCCACGCTCACCGCACCAAAATGTTGAAACCGAAAAATCGGTCTCACGTGGAGTTCGACCCTTGGGGAAGGGGTGACCGCGCACCTACTACCCTCAAGCGAACGATCTAGGCACAAGACTAGGAACACGAGGGACAGACCCAAGGTCTCAGCATGGAGGACCCGCCGCATACCCGGAAGACTAACTAACTCTTCCCCTCCCAAGCCAGGGGCTGAGCTAAGGCACCTTCGGAGGGCTCTCTTGGCCGACCGGAACATCCAAGGAGGATCTCGAGATCCACTCCCAAACAAGAGGTGCCACCTCGGGTCTATGTAAAATGCTCCCCGCCTGCCTTACTATTGGCGCCAAACCGCCCAGCAGCCCTACTCTACGCAGCCCCAATTGGGCCGCCAATAGCGGAACTCCGCCACTCTGAAAGGAGGGCAACGGGCCATCAGGGGCTTCCCGGCATCTATACCTCGGGGCCCACACGGGGGGAGCGGTTCACGAACACACCGCTCGCCCAAAACAGGAGGAGTAAACTATATCCACAGAGCATCACAGATATAAAAGAATATTACAGGAATATAAATTCCATACTCGGCACGCAGGCCGGAAATATAAACAAAATGACCTTCGAGGGCCAGCACAAGTTTGGGCTTAAGCCCGCTACTCCCCGCCTGGTACTGCAACACCTGTACGCCAACGTCTCGACGAGCGGCGGCCAACTAGTCATCGGTCGGCTAATATAAGCGGGCCGAACATATTGCGCACACCCCCTTTCTGGGGCTTGTGGCGCGCATTCCCTGCAAACAATCAAATAAACAACTTCCTCGGAGTCTTCTCCGGGAACCCCAGAACATCACCAATCCGGCTCACACGTCCGGATGGGCTTCACACAGCATGCCTAAACCCGTACTCGCGCTTCCGGGTGCTAATGCAATTAACTGTGGGGACGTACACGTCAACCCGTCGGGGAGCTCCCTTCCCCCCACCCGTTGGTGGAGAGGGGCTTCCGTGTGAATATGGAAACTGAAGGCTTCACATGCCCAAGTTGAAACATCGTTACCCTTGTCGCGTGTTTGGCGGCGGGGGCGGGAGAGGAGCTCCGGGCCAATCCTGCTGCATGCGGCCGCGTCGGTGGTCGCTCTCCACTCCAGGCCGAGCCTCGCTCCAGGCCGAGCTTGTTGCCGGTGGAGGGGAAGGTCGAGGTGTGCTGCTCCCGGCCGGGAAAAAGAGAGGGATGCGGGGGTCGGGTACCTCCTCCGAGCGGCGACCAGATGTCCGTGAATGCTACCCAATAGCGGCGTTTGCGTGTCGCTCCCGGTCACGGTCGGATCTCGCAGATCCGGACCTCGTCAAACATTGTTGAAGAGGCATTGGCCCTGGATCTCGCCGTAGGACTCGACTGCGGGGTTGGAACTTGATCCGCTAAGGATCTCGGGTTGGCCCACTGCTGAAGAAGCTCGGCTTTGGAGTTGGATCTGGAAAAAGGGGAAGGATTTCGGCCTTCAATGGAGGTGCTCGCAGGAAAACATGGAGGAGGAAGCTGGATCTCGGCCAGATCTGGGGTTGGACGGCCTTGGGGGAGAAGGCGGAGGTGTAGGTGGACAGCTTGGTGGAGAAAACGAAAGAGAGAGGTAGAACCCGCCGTGCCCTAGCTTGGGCGGTGGCCGGAGAGAGATAGAGGGGGCGGCGGCGGCGTTGTCTTGCCGGCGACGGGAGCGGGAACGGCGGGGGGCGGCGGCCGGGCTCCAGGATCGCCCCGGGCTAGGGCTCCCGATCCTTTTCTTCCGCCTTCATTTCTTCTTCTCTCCCTCTTTTCCGTCCCGAGCCCTCCCCCTCTCCTTTTTCTTTTTTCTTTTTTTTTATTTCTTTTTTAACCCCCCCCCCTCCTGCTGAACCCGATTCCCACCCACTTTTTCCCCCCAAAAATCTCCCTCCCACTCCTCATCTTATCTTCTTATATATCTAATATATAATATATTATATATATTATAATATAATATATAATATATAATATATATATACACACACATATAATAGATGAACGTATGCGCACAGAACCTCCACACACACGCAAGCACGAGGACTCGCACGTCCTCGAACGGAGTCGCATCAGCCCGTCGCCCCCAACACGCCCCCCAGGCTGACATTTGGGGAGGGTCCCACTCGCCCGGCTACGGGGTTGTACACTGCACATGAGCAACACCAACTCCACTTACACAGTAGACAAACTCGTCACTTTATGTGTGAGATTCAAAATCTACCACATACTTTGTTTCACAAACCAACAAGAGTGATAGTTACTGTTAAGTAGTAGCAACAAAGAAATCACATGTGTTCTTGGTGGAGATCCAATAATAGATTTAAGCATTTTAGAACACTTCTAAAATCTCCAAATCTACACGCCATGGATTTAACGACTTCTGAAACATGGAGTATTGCCGGCAACCTCCCTCTGATACCATTGTTGGATTTTACTAGACGCCATAACAGTTGTGCGCACAACGGAAAAAGAGAATAAGAAAACCCAAAGTGTTTAAATCTGACAATATTCATGAATCAAGAAGTAAAGTTTGCTGTAAATAAAATTACTTTTGAGAGATTGAGTATATACTCAACCAAGATGCTCCAGAAAATCAGCAGACACGGACGGCTTGAGTCTTGAGCGCAGAAATTGTATCCGCGCCTCTACAGGAAATCCACACAATCGTGAGAACCCGTAGCAACTTGTCGAACAAGCGCTAGGTCGGGAGAGGACACTCAGCGTCTCCATAGATTGCTAGATCTGTTAGAGGAGAGGCGACAACGACACTCGCCGGGATCGGGATCAACGACGATGGTGGGATCGGCGGAACGCTTCCGTCGGGATTCTAGGGTTTTTGTCTTTTCGCACGGTACGACTCGTGTGCTTAACAGAATAATCGCTATATACAGAAACCCTAAAAACATCCTATTTATACCCAAAGAATAAACAAATATGTCCCTGTCGCTTTTGGCAGACCCAGATTTAGAATCCAGAAATTCGACCAGACAACGCTTGTCTCGACGAATCGTCTAGTATCTATATCATACACGACGAATCGTCGAGTATTATCACATACTCGACGAATCGTCGAGTATTCATAGGATACACGAAGAACTCAACGCCATCCTCAGCTGAGTCAACGCTTGACTCTGCGTAGGCGTTGAGTGGACTCAACGCTCTCAATGGTTTCTGCGCCATACTCGACGAATCGTCGAATGGCGTTGAGTGCACTCAACGCACTCAACGTCTAAGTGCCAGATTCGTCAAGTAAACTTTTTTACTCGACGAATGCGTTGAGTGAGCTCAACGCACTCAACGCCTGAGACCCAGACTCGTCGAAATAACCCCTTGACTTGACGAATCGTCGAGTATAGTCAACGCACTCAACACTTAAGTTTCATACTCGTCGAATCAACACTTTGACTCGTCGAATCAACACTTTGACTCGATGAATCGTTGAATATACTCAACTCACTTAACGCCGCCATTCGCCGAGTTAACGCTTAACTCGACGAAGGCGTTGAGTGGTCTCAACTTACTCGACGCTTTTAGCCAGATTGAGCTAAGTCTTTTCAACTCATCATATGGGCCAAACTATACAAATCCAATCTCTCAATTTCTCCACAATCTTATGTGCGACCCTGATAGACTCATACTGAGTTGGCAGTGATGTCACATACTTGATCACTTTCAGATCATAATGGTAACACCAACAAGTTCCAGGATCGCTGTTACCTTGTTTGGGTTGGGTTATACCCTTGCTGGAGTGAGGAGGTTACCCAAGAATTTTCCTTTGCTGGCCCCGAAGATGCACTTCGGGGGGTTGAGCCGCATCTTGAATTTTCTCAGGGTGACAAAAGTCTCTGACAGGTCTGGAAAATGAAAACTGACATCCTTGCTCTGAACCATTAAGTCATCCACATAGACCTCCAAGTTCCTTCCTTTCTGCTCCCGAAAAGCCCGATCCATCATCCTTTGTTAGGTCGCCCCTACTTCTTCAGCCCGAAAGACTTCATCTTGTAGTAGTAGCACCCGTCGTTTGTGATGAAGGAAACATCTTTAACGTCGGGTGGGTGCATGCGAATATGGTGGCATTCTTGTCATGGCGTCGCCTAGGCGACGCCTATGCGTCCCGACGCCCAATTGTTAAAAAGGCGATAGACTCCTTTTTTTTAAAAAATATGGAAATACACTGCGGTTTATATATAAACCGCAGTCTATTCCCTGCCGCAGACAGGGAATAGACTGCTGTTTATATATAAACCGCGACTTATTTGGTAGAATAGACTGCAGTTTATATATAAACCACAGTGTATTCTAAGTTTCTAACATAGAATAGACTGCGGTTGTATAACAACCGCAGTCTATTCTACTGTGAACCATACAATAGACTGCGGTTGGTATAAAAACCGCAGTCTATACTATCTATTTTAAATCGTGAACCATAAAAATCTCGTTTTACCTCGACTTTTTGGTTCTTACAGATGCTTCTCTTTCCGTAAAACCCTAAAAACGATTTTGTTCAAGTTTCTGCTCTCATTGAGTCCTTGCTCTTCTTTGCTTCGATTTGAAGATTCTTCTTCGATAAATCTCATATTCTCACTTATGTATATTTTTCTTATGACCTTTTTCAGTTTTGAACTTTTGATCTCTGTGCTATAATGTCTTTAACTTTTTATTAGTAGTAGTAGTATAAGCTATAAACATTGTGTAGTCGCCTAGCAGTCACCCACTGAATCTTCCAATCTCATGTATTGGCTATGCTAAATGTGTATAAGTTAGAACCTGAGACAACACAATGCGCATTTTTGTATTGGATATCCTAAAAACATACTAACTCTGTATATTAGCCTAAAATTCCACTAATATAGTACCATATATATTTTTATGTGTGATTGACTGTTTGTGTGGTAGACTGGTAGTAGCTCAATGTTTTTGCTCTATTTTATGAATTTGGTTTCGGGTTCTTGGATGGTTTAAGTTTTTTTAGGGTTTTCTTATTGCAGGAAAATGACTGATAAGGGCTCTTCATCAAAGTCAAGAAAAGACTTTACGAAAATAAACGAATTGAATAAGCTTAGGCTAGCGGCGAAGAAGCTTTATATTTCTGTGAGTGATGATGACCGCATTATTCCCGGGTCTGAGACAAATAAATTGATGAGTTTTATTGGATCTCTTGTGAGGTCTTCTGTGTCAATTACATTTGTTGTCTGAAAGGAAGTTGACAAACAAATTAAAGATCAAATATGAGCAAAATTAATAGTACGTGACTTTGTTTTCAATGATTAGTGAATTGTGATTAGTGATTACATAACTGTGGTGTTTTAGTTAATTTTAAATTGATATTATCTATTATTTTCAAATTTATTTTGATAATATTGATGGTCAACGCAAAGCATTACTGAAAAGCATGAGTGAAATTTGGAGAACTTGGAAATCTAAACTCTTTATCACTTATGTAAAAGATGTTGATTTGTAGCATCGATACAATGTTCCTGTCAAGTATAACTTTATTACTCCCGAAGACTGAAGAGTATTTGTCGACCATTGCACCACTATAGAATATATGGTATGTGTTCTTAACTTCTTATTAAATTCAATGTTTTATATCATTCTTTATCTTTATAACTTATAAGCAATCTAAGTATTAACAAATGTTTATTTGTGTAGGAGAAAAGTAAGGTTAATACAGCGAGAACAAAAACACAAAAGTCCTTTCATATTACTTCCAGAATGAGTTATTTTGGATTAGAAAAAAGAATGATATTATTTCTTTATATCCTTCTCGTATTTTTTATTGGACATTGATTTTCTAAATAATTAAAATGATACTTTACTTTTATTTTATTGTCAAGATTGAACAAGGGGCAGCTGCACCAATTTTACGTGCAGAGTTATGGAAAGCCGGTCATAAAAGAAAGATCGGTTAATACATTAGTACAGATGCAACTGAGTTGACATCTAAAATTGTAAGTTTAAATGTTTCATTTATTCATTTATAAATTATCATTACTTTAATAGTAATATTGCTTGTGAAGTATAAATGTATAATTTCTTATCTGTAATGAAGAAATTAATTTATATTACTTATTTTAACAATGAGTTGTCGAGGCAAGAGTCCCAGAGTGCTGAAACAGTGTCACAGCGAAGAGATGACATCCTTGCTTCTGTTTTAGGCCAAGAACATCCGGGTAGAGTTAGAGCTGGTGACAAGTTTTCCACCATTACAAGTTTTTCAAGAATGATAGGCGGAGCCGGATGAGATCAGTAGCTCACATTGAAGATGTCAAAGCTATAGTTCAAGAAAGATTGAGTCAGCAACAACAATTATGGAGTCAACAACAACAACTATGGAGCCAACAACAATAAGAGAAACAACAAGCGCATGAAGTCGAGTGAGTAGTATAAAGAATCAAATGGAAGAACTTATGCACATGTTTAGTGCTGTAGCTAGAACTGAAACTTCATATGCTTCTCAGGTATTATTAATTATTATGTTTATATATTTAATTATTTATACTTTTATGAAATGTTATGCTCTTTTTTTGTTGCGCATGTAATAAATAATTTTTTTGTTTTTTGTTTCTCAGCTGGAGCATGAAATGGAGCATGAGATCAAGTCATTTGAACCTGAGACATCACATGAGCGTTTACCTTCTCCGGTATTATAATATTATTTTTTTTACTTTTATGTAATCAAGGAATTCAATAATCAATATTGATGTTCAAAATACTAATTCTTCTATTTCCATTTTCCACAGGCTATGAAGACTACAAATGACTTCATTGTTTTGTTTCTCGATTTCATAACTAGGAAGGTGAATGAAAATGAAGCAATAACTCTTGTCTTATATTTAACAGTATTTGGGGGTGTTGAATCAACAAGTACATACTTTGAAGTATCGGAGTTGCACGATTTTCTAGATTTAAAAAAAATTAGTGTTAACATCATATTCACATACATTGGGTGAGTATTGAGTACTGACTACTGAATATCAATTATTACTAAATTAAAATTTTTTATTAGTATATAAATTGATTTTGAATTTACATGTTTTATTGCAGGTACATAGATTCTCAATTGAAGAAATTTACATACAATAGAGGTGTATATTTTCATAATCCAATAGCCATTTGTTATTTTGATGATCCCTATGCCAAAGCTAATTCAAAATCAAGAGTTGATAATCTAAAAAACAGGCTTAGTCAACTTTAATCAGAATCTTTATTATTTGTGTCATATCATAGATTGTAATTATGAAGTATCTCTAATTCTCTATATCAATGATTATTAATATTTTTTTATTCTAGTTAAGTTATTAATTTTTTTCTTTTATTTCACAGATAACATTTGATGTTAGCTATTATTGATTATGATAATAATACAGTTTATTGACTTGATCCCATATGTCATGACATTCGTGATGATATTAAAAATGTCATTACAAAGTAAGTGGTGGGGGACCATCGGGTGCATCTCGGCGCAAGGCGGACCCCACCTTAGTCTATTCGCGCCGACGGACTTGATCGGACCGGTGATCCGTTACCGCGGATGCGTCCGACTCGTCGTTTAGATTCAGTTTCATATATGACATTGTGTATTTTGGATTTTATTTCATGTAGTTATGGGGTCGGAACCGCCGGCCAATCATAGCCGTCGATTCCGGTTGCCCTAATCCCATTTTCTTATAAATAGATCTATTAGGGCTGCTGGAATTTTATTGTTGAAAGTTTGGAGAGGTTCTTCTTCCTTGCTTCCGGTGATCGTTCCACGGTGCCGACGCCGTGGAGCCCTTGGTGCCGACGCATTGGGGTAAGTTTCCTTGTTTTCCCTCCCTCCTTCCCCTAAGCCTTGCTACCGCCAACAGCCCCTAGCCGCCCGCCTCTTCTAACAGCCGAACCCTCCCCCTGTCCGCCCAGTTTGGGCTGCCAGAACCCCCCCACCGCCCATTCCTTTTCCCCGCTGGTTCCCACGTGCCGCCACCCTCCAGCCCTCCCTTGCTGCCACCAACCAGCCCCCTCCAAGTCCAGCCGCACCCCCCCTTTTCCCCTACAGCCGGATCTGGACAGATCCGACCAGATCTGTCCAGACCGGGGACGGACCTTGTCGGATCCAGCCCCGCGCCCACCAGCCCCCGTTTTCGCTCCCCGTAGCCACTCTCCAACCCCCCCCCCCCTTCCGTGGAACCACCCTCCCTTACCCGATCTCTCCTCGTACCACACGGGAGCCCCATTTTCCTCCAATATTTCAGTTTTGCTTGATTTCGCAGCAGCCCTAATTTTATATTTCAGATTTTGTACTCGTATTGTGTGTATTTATTATTGTTGGTATAAAATATTATGCACGTTGTGGATCCTTGTGATTGACAGTAAATATAGTACGTTGTATTCGCCCGTGAACTTCTTACCTTGCAGGACGCTTGATTCGCCGCGCGCTCAATTTAGCCCTCCATGCGGAGGAAAGCTATTGCCTAAATCGCTCAAAGAAAATTGTTTTCCTTTATGAATGAATGCAATGGTTATTATTTTGTCATGTTGCTTATGTTGATTAATTCGCCTGAATAATATTGTCTCACATATAGCCCACGGTTAGGGTGAGTCCTCCCCTCACGTCACTAGTTTGCATTTTAGGAGTACACTACACAGCCTATCCTACATCAGTAAGTTTATTAATTAGTTATTTACTTATTTTCCTGTTTGGAACTCAGATTTGACTATGAACTAATTTTTTTAATATTTTATGAAGTGCATTTAAGGATTTAACAAAAGATCGGCAAACAAATTTCCGCAAACCAAAGGTTTTAAAGTGGAAGCCGGTAAGTTATAGACTTCTAGCAAAAATGAGTTTATGTATTCTAAATTTTTAAATATTTAAAAATTATAATTAAAATATTTACCAATTGTTTAATTTTTTAGTGCCCAGTACAACCAGATAGTATTCAATGTGTGTATTATATCATCTGTCACATGATTGACATAGTTGATGCTCTTAGAAGTGTGTCAGTGCCATCATTGGTAAGTTAGGTGCATGTAGATAAGTAGATTAATAAGTGATAAATTCATAATAATTATGTTGAATTGATTTTAACAATTTTTTTTATTGCAGATCTATAATGAAGTGAAACAATTTTCGCCTGAAAAAATAGATAATATTAGAAATAAGATTTGTGCTTATATAATAAATAATTGTGCTTGACTAAGTGACTAACTTCATATTTGTAGTCTTGTTATCTTGTATAGAATATTAGAAGTAGAACAAATAAAAATTATCTTCTTTACTCTTGTAAATGACAACGATCTTTAATTATTTATAGTTTATATTTCAAATGATCTTTAAATTGTTCCTTGTGTAGAATAATCGCAGATTGCAATCGTCATTTGATAGCTTTTTAAATTGTTCATTGTAATGATTTCTTTAGGTTAAGAGTTAAAATTAGCCGGTTATTTCAATATTCAGACGTAACTCTGCAATCTATAGGTCCTGTTGGTGAAAGATGGAAGATCAAAACAACAATAGTCTTGCTCTATCCGTTGATAGCAATGACCTTGATCCCGAAACAGATCTTAAAAGAAAAGCAAAGTCAAATGATACTGATTGGAAATATGGTCATTGATCCGACATAAAAGGTAAAAATATAGTTAAATGCAATTTGTGCGATAGATTGATAAAAGCTGGTATTAAAAAGTTGAAGCAACACTTATACAGCGGGTATGAAGATATATCCAAGTGTTTTAATACTAATTCTAAAATAACAGCTGAGATGTATTCAGCTTTAAATGGTAAAAAAGGAGGCCTTACATATGACTGCTGATGTTGACAATGAGAGTGGACAAGAAGGAGAGCCAACATGATCACATAATGTATCCCTGACATTTTCTACTGTTAAATCGTCATTTGTCTCAAGTTCTGGGACAAGTGCCAAAAAGAGAAAAGTAATGCACTTGCCACAAAAAAGGGCCTTATGGATGCTCATGTGAGGCGTGCTCCTGAAGATGTAGTAGATGATAGACGTGCTAAAGGCGCGTCACAAACTACTATCGAGAGATGTTTTAGGTCACCAGAAGAAATAAAAGAGTTGATAGTTATGTTGCCGATTGGTTCTATGAGTGTGGAATTCCATTCAATGTCGCAAAGACATGAAATTTTGATGTCATGCTTGAAGCAGTTGGACAATATGGGCCTGGTTATAAAGACCCTAATTATCATGATTTGAGAGTCCCATTGTTATCGAACACAAATAATAATGTTAAAGAGATAGAGACAACTTATCAAATGTACTGAATGAGATATGGTTGAACACTTATGTCAGATGATTGGACAGACAGGAGAGAGAGACATTTGATCAATTTCCTTGTCAACTGTCCAGAAGAATCCTATTTTATGGGTTCCGTAGATGCATCCAGTCATATTCAAGATGCCGTAATGTTATCCGAGTTGCTTTATTGTAAGATTAGAGAGATAGGAGCTGAGTGCGTTGTTCAGGTAAATTTTTTAGTCTCACTAATTTTCACTAATTTTCACTAATTTTCATATTTCAAGTTAATAGTCACAGTCTACAAGACTACAACTTTCAATATATACAAATTACAAAGTTATGTTGTATGTCTTGTATGCACGTGGTGACTGACAATGCTTCCAATTACAAGACAGTTGATAAAATTTTAATGGAGAGAAGACCAATATTATTTTGGACTCCGTATATAGCTCATTGTATTGATCTTATGCTAGAGGATATAAACAAGCTAAAACAGAACAAAATTGTTATAAGAAAGGCAAAAATCACAAATTTCATCTACAAATACACTCGTTTACTTGATACAATAAGGACTATTATAGGTGGTGATCTAGTGCAACATTCAGTGACTAGATTTACAACATCATTCCTTACTCTACAAAGTGTGCTTAAGCATGAGGAGAAACTGAGATTATTCTTTGTGTCGCCTTCGTGGAATGCTGCTAATTTGGCAAAAATTGAAGCCGGAAAACAAGTTGAAATAATATTTTCAACCGTTTTTTGGAATGGAGTAAGAAATTGCCTAAAAGGAGGAAAGCCATTGATTGCTGTTTTGCGATTAGTAGATGAAGATGAAAGACCAGCTATGCCTGAAGTATATGTGACAATGAAAGAAATTAAACAAAAGATCAAAGAATATTTTGATAACAAAAAAAATTATGTAAAAAGATTATTGACATTGTTGAAAATAGGCGGACAAATCAAATGGAGCAAAAGTTGTATATGACAGCTTTGTTTCTAAATTCAAGCAAATATTTTGAATACGAGTAAAAACATAATGATGATGCTTGGAAATTTCAAGATACTTTCAACGATATTATTGCAAGATTAGTGCCCGATTAAGAATTGCAAGACAAGATTGCAGAGCAAGACATTAACTACAAAGCATCTCAAAATAGTTTTGGAAATCCTATGACTATTAGGCAACGAACCATCTTAAATCCAAGTAAATATTGATTATGCTTTTTTTTTCTTCTTAAATTATTTATATGTCAAATAATTTATATTTGTCTTAACTCTTAAATGAATAGTGGATTCGTGGGGTACACATGGATGACCGAATGTTGACCTTATAAAGATAGTATTGCACATACTTGTCTTATGTTATTCTTCTTCTAGTTGTGAGCGCAACTGAAGTACTTTTGAGTTTGTAAGTATACAAATATTCAATATAAAAATTAAAATTTTTATATTGACTAATAAGTTTCCATTTATCTTGATTCAGATTCACACTAAGAAAAGAAATAAATTGGAGCATCAAAGACTTAGTAATCTTGTATACATCCAATATAATCGTCGTCTATAAGCACGATTTCAAGAAAGACGGGAAAGGGGAAGAAATTACAACCCTTTAATGCTTGATGAGCTAGATTGGAGTAGTGAGTGGATGATGAACAAACCAGAGGATGCACTAGTTTTTGAAGATGATAATCTCACATGGGAAGCTGTAGTAAGAGCTATTGGAACTGAGGCTCGAAATTTACGAATTGGAGCTGGAGCTAATCGTCAACTATTGGATGAAGAGGATGAAGATTTCGATTATTTTTAGTTTGCCAATGATGATAAAAGTATTGAAGATAATTATGGGTAAAAGACAAGCATCTCAAACCAACCAAGCACATGCAATGCAAATGACGACTTACTAGATAATTATTCTAGTTAATCTTTTATGGTTTTTTAAATTTTTTTAAAAAACATTATTTATTCTAATATGCTATTGTGCATTGGATGAAGACATTTAAGATTTGACTGCAATACTATACTATGATTTTTTTTGTGTTCCCTTTTCTGTTATTGTTTTCTCTGAAGTCTGCATTCAACTACTGAAAGACATTATTTTTTCTTACTGCTAATTGCTAAGTGCTAACTGACCATATATCAGAAGCTACTGCTTACTGTTATGAAGAAAAAAATCTGTGGCTGTGTGTTTGTAACTTTGTACTTTGTATTTGGTAGTTTGGTAAATTGACATTGTTTCTTCTTACTGCTAACTGACCATATATCAGAAGCTACTGCTTACTGTAATGAAGAAAAAATCTGTGTGGCTGTGAGTTTGTATTTGGTAGTTTGATACTTGGTAAATTTTCTGTTTTAATTTTAAAAAAAAGGAGGTTTCGACAGCGATTCTTATAATAACCGCTGTATAAAGTCCACCAGTTAGGTTTTAAGACAGCGGTTATTATAATAACCGCAATCTACAAACCACTATAGACTGCAGTTATTATAATAACCGCAGTCTATAGTATATGCATAGACTGTGGTTATTAGCATAACCGCAGTCTTAAAGCCTGCAGAATATAGACTGCGGTTATTATAATAACCGCAGTCTATATTCTGTCTTTTTTTTAAAAAAATAAATTGAGTAAATTGGCTCCTTGCGACTTGCGACTTGCTCGCCTTGTGGTCGCCTAGGCAGGACGTCTTGTCTCCTAAGCGTCAAGGCGCCCGACGCTCGCCTTGGTTCGCCTTGACGCCGTGACAAGAATGTCTGGTGGTAACCTAAAAATGCATATATAAAACTCATTATTGAAAATTTGACGGCTGCGTCAACCAGCGCGTCGATTCGTGTCATTGGATAATAATCCTTAGAACAGATTTTATTTAACAGAATAAAATCAATACACATCCTGCACCTCCCATCACCTTTCTTTACTATTACTACAGTAGAGACCCAGCCTGGATACTGGATCTCTGATACAAACCCGACTTTGAACAGCTTGCCTACCTCCTCTCCGATGGGCTCCTCTAACTTGTCAGCAATAACTCTCTTCTTTTGGCCGATGGGACGAACACCTGGGCCGAGATTGAGGCGATGACCCGCCATATCCACGTCAATGCCTGGCATGCCCGCTGCACCCCAATCGAAGACATCTACGTTCTGCTGGATGCACGCCATGACATTCTCCTGTCCTCTGGGCTCAGCCCTTCGCTGACCCGAACCTTCTCTATCCCCCTCTCTCGGATGAGGACCTCTTTCTGCACCACTTCCTCTGCTTCCTCCAACCTGGCCTAGTCTTCCTTCATCCTGTCCACCTCCTCGGCCTCTTCTTTCCAGGAGATGGTGTTGACAGTGGTGACATAACACTGCCTCGTCACCTTCAGATCTCCCCGGACTCAGACCTGGACTCCTTCGTCGTTGAACTTCAGACATTGGTGAAATGAGGAGGGGACACACCAGAATGTGGGCCGTCCGAAAATGACGTTGTAACTGCTCAGAGAGTCCACAATGACGAACCGACAGTTCCTGGACTGCCCCCCCCAAGGTCACGTGGAGCCCGACTTCTCCCTCCCCCTCTTTCCTCTCGCCAGAGAACCCGAACAAAGGTCTGTCAATAGCCAACACCCTCCTGGATTCCACCATCTCATCGAAATCCTTCTTGGATATCACATTCACCGAGCTTCCGCTGTCCACTAGGATCCTTGAGACCGTGAAGTTCTCGATGGCTGTCTGAATCACCAATGCATCACAGAACGGATTCTCGTGATCCGGCATGTCCTTCAATGTGAAGGTGATCTCCTCAGGAGGCAGGGCCTGTGAGGTCGAAGCGACGCTACGACGAAACATGGTGTGGAGGCTCCCCTTTTAGGTGGCCTCAATCCCCACCTCCTCCCATGGATCACTCTGATTCCTCCCCGAGTGCCCACATCGGCCCGGTCCTTGCACCGATCTTCCTCCTCCTTCCCTCTTACTTCCACTTCCTCAATCCCCACCTTCACCTGCTGCTCCCTCGGGCCTCTTACCCCTCTCAACTCCAAGAATTCCGGGAAGATGGCTGTTGCGTGGCCTTCCTCTTGGTGGAAGTCACAATAGAGCACCGCCAACCCGCCACTTCCTCTCCCTCCTACTTCATCTGCTCTGTCCCTGCTTTCTCTTCGGCCGATTGTCGTGGCCTGCTCGGGTGGGGGCAGGAGCGGCTTTTCCTTCGATCTCTTTCGCCGCCCTTTCCATTAACTCCTCGAAGGACGAGGGGGGATCCCGGGTCAACCCCATCTTGAAGGAACCTTGGCGCAGCCCGAGGGTGAATGCAAGCAGCAAAGTGTGCCCCGTACTTCTTGAATAAGAAGGATCTCTTCCTAAAACCGCTCCACGTAGCTCCCTAGCATCTCTTCTGCCCGTTGCTTGATCAGAAAGAGGGCCTCTGACCCCTTCTTCCTCTTCTTGGATGTTGAGAAACATAGCTGGAAACTCCGACGCAGATCCTCAAAGTTGTAGATTGACCTGGGGGAGCTGGTGGAACCAGTACCTTGCCTTCCCCTTGAACGTTATGGCGAAGAGGCGACACTTTAAAACATCCGACATCTATATGATAGAAACTGCATCCTCAAACGATTGAAGGTGTTGAACGGAATCCTCATGCAGCGTCTCCGTTACTGCCTTTGCGAACTCCAAAAAATCACTCTTCTACTCGAAGTCACTCAAATTAAGGGACTCGCCGGGGTTGTCTCCTTGTTTCTCGCCTTCAGACATGAGACTTAAGGATTTTCTGTGCAAGCTACGGTCCACGCTTAGCACACCAAAAATGTTGAACCCGGAAATCACGGCTCAGCGAGTTTGGACCGATGAGACAACTTGCATGTATTTCTCCACAGTTAGAGCGCTTGACCGGTTGCTTAGAGCTAAGAAACAGACCCCCGAGCTACAACAAGGAGGTCCTACCACACACCCAAAAGATCAAAGAGAGCTTCCCCTCCCTAGCCAATGCTGAGCTGAGCACCTTGGAGGGTACCAAGGAGCACCAAACTGCCCACCCGGAAACCACGACTAACAGTGTGGAAGCTCCGACCAACCAAGATCAACCAGAGATGCGAAAAGCCAAACAAAAGTCCTCTACAAAGGTTCCCTTGATGGTCTATTTATAGTTTTCAGGAACGGTCTGCAAATAGCGGAACCCGCCTTTTGAGTTTACTAAATGCAGCTCAAATTGGTCTGTCAACAACGAAATCCCGCTGTTTGGAGCAGCTAATGACATTCCAATTAGGTTTCCCAGCAGAACGACTGGGCGAGCTGACCTCCCACTCGCCTGGAGATAGCGGGTGAGGCTGACACTCGCCTCTTGCCCTGTGCCTGGGGCGAGTACGACCTGGGTCGCACCACTCACTCTTGACTTACTTGGAACAGGAGCGAGTGCTGGGCTGGATGCCCCACTCGCCCCTACTGGCCCATTGATCTTACCCTGAGTGAGTTGGGAGGGCATGTCCTCCTCTCCCCTCGCCAACTCGCTTGGGCCTTGCTTGCCTTTCTTATCTCACCCTTTTGTAGGGGTCCCACTCGACAAATACGAGGTTGTACAACAAAACCCTTAATATCACGAGAAACCACACTGATCTCTAACCTATCACGTGCTTGCACCTATTCCTCTAATCGCGAGATGAGGAAACACTCACACCTCTTCCACTAAAGGCATATGATACCACATTTTCATTGTTAGGATGATATTGAATACTCACATCATAATTTGAAGGGACTCTAACCATCTATGTTATTTAAAAATGTGTTCCCACTGTGTAAAAAAATATTTAAAACTTTTATGATCTTCGAGGATCTCACAACGAGCTCCGTAAAGGTAGTGTCTCTAACTCTTCATTCATGATTGACTGCAACTAAGTCAAAATCATATACGGTCTAACTCTTCTTGGAGTCTTTCAACTATCTGGATGCAAATGCTATGACGTTCTTATGCTTCGTAATAATGGATCCCAATCCTCCATCTGGAGCACCATTGCAAATCTGAAAGCCATATACATCTAAAGGTAAGCACGATACCAGCACCATCATTTTTTATATTTCAATTCCTCAAACTCTAACTCACATTCTAACGTCCAATTGAAGGTTTTCCCCATTCTTGGTAATTGAAGTCAAAATGTAGTATTATCTTCATGAAAATCTTAGTGAAATCTCCTGTGATAACTGAGTCTTATTGACTTAGTTGCAGTCAATCATGAATGAAGAAACTATTGTGAGCCAAGGTTCTTACTAATTTTTTTTTTGCATACAACAGGTGCTCTTTAAGAATACTGAAAATTGTTCGAATATGTGGGGCATGTTCTGCTTCACTCCTTGAATACACAAGGATGTCATTGACAAATAACATGACAAAAAGACCTTGTGCTAGAAGTTGTCTTTTGGCCGCCCACTCACAAATCCTTCGTTAATGATATTCCGATCTTAAATCTAACCGGCAGGTGTAAGACCCCTTGGGTTGATCAAACAAAACATGTCCTCGGGATTAAGTACTTAGTCTAAATGGAAAGATTGTTCAACTCGCAGTATTCAATACATAATGTTGAACTTCCATCTTTCTTTTTGACGAATTGGAGAGGCTCTCCAAAGTAATGTGCTTGGCTTGATGAATACCAACTCAAATAACTCTTACAACTGGACCTTTAACTATGCTATTTCTTTGGGTGTCAAATGCTAAAAGATCTGGCTATGAATACAATTCTAGCAATACGTTTAATTTGTGCATCTTTCTCTGTGTCATGAGAGTTACCGGCTAGTTCCACAGGAAAAACATCTGAAGGTTCTCAAACTACTGGTAAATCCTGCGATTGCTTCTGGCTTTGACATGAATGCATCACAACCATTATCAGTATTCATGACGGCCTAAACTGGTGAGAATACTAGTTTGGGATGCCTCAAAAAGTAACATTGGACTAGTCGAGTTATTCCAAACTTTGTTTTATGGCGATCTAATCTTGCCTTCTAATAATTAGTCCATGCCTTTAACTAGATCAAACTCTATTATGAGAGGAATGTATACTTTTATTATAGATTCAACCCTTCAAATGGAATTGAAATCTACCTCTATGGTTAGAATTCATAAGAGAGTCGTTTGACACTAAGGTTTCCAACACTCGCATGATTAGAAAAATTCTAAGATCGACTATGAGTGAAAGATTCTATCATAAACGAGTGCGATGAACATGATTTGGAAATTAAGAAATTGACAAGAGGCGATAATAAATAATTCTACTGAATTTGATTGAATTATATTATAGCAAGAGTGAATGCTTCCCTTAAGAATTCTGATTCCTCAAACGAGTCAATGGATAATGTGATTAATGCGAGAACTAATGCTCGCACAAGTTATTGTTTTGGCACCATGCACTAACTTGAAGTACTTCTCTTGTTGAAGTCAATCTTGTATGGGGGCATAGACCAATCTGAGAAGGTTATAGTGACCTTAGCCCAAGTGTCATGATCTATAAGCCGACATATAAAGTATGAACAAATTTAACATGAGCTATGAGGAGACTCATAAAGAAGAAGTGACAAATTAATATCTTATTAATAATCCCTTTCGACACCTAAAAGACGAGGAGAGATCAAACAATTAGACATAACTAAACATCCCACACTACACTTAGCTATGAAAAACATCTCCCATTATTCTTACATAAACTTATGGATAATAGTTTAATGACTCTAATGTCCAAAAAATGATTCAAATGAAATCCCATGGCTTTGTGAATTTCTAGAGTTCGGAGGATCCTTAACCCGTGCTCTGATACCAATTGTAATACCCCTACCAAGTTAGCAACATTTCAAAATTTTGGCAGACATTTGTGATATGAAGCAAACCAAGTAACAATAATAAAATTATTACGATAACATAAATAATGAAACATACATTGGAAACAAAAGAATGAAAATATGGTTAGTGAAATACCACAAAGTCTGAATCATAGAGCCAACTAAAAATATAAGTGTGAACAAATTTGAATAATGGGATCAAAAGTATGAAGTCCGCAACAACTGAATACATACCAAAACAGGTGCAAAGTTCTAAGGGAATGCCATAATCTAAAACTGTATATATCCTTGTAAGTTCATCGTATGCAAATTTCTTCACTTGTGTTCCTTGAAAAGAAGAGCCCAAAGACGGGATCATGCCACTGATGAGTAAGAAAAACTCTTTCTCGCAGTGACACTAAAAAACATTGGTAAAAGTGTATGAAAGTCTATGCATGCAATTACTAAATCTAGGGATCATGATTTTTAACATGGAAACTATGCTTGCTTTGATATAAAATAAGACATCAACATAAATCATATTGTGTTTTATCTTATTTTGTATTCTAATGAACATTTTAAATTTTATTTAAGCATGGAGATTCCTGAGTTCTAAATTCTTACTTAAACTTTAGATGACTGATGCTCATATTCTTATTAGTTTTAAGTTTCATAGCTTACTAGACACATTTTGTGATTCGAGCCCTTGGTGGTAACTGAGGTGCTTTGGTGCGTTTCTAGCGTGAAGCACAAACTTCCATCTAATTGATTCCATACATTGAAAAATGGGTCATCATCCCCTAGTTGAGGCTCATATGTTCTATTGTGTCTTATGAGTACGATGATGTGCGCCCATCAATCATGAGCGAAAGCACCTTCTATGCCCCTAATGATATATGCATCTAGTGGTTGGCACGCTCAACTAATAGTGACACCCACATAAGCCCACCAGTTTAAGGACTTATTATTAAATTTGTCTACATTTTGAGTTATATCGTGGTTCCCTTAAATTACTCAATTACCATTGTTTACAAACACCTTATCATTTTAACATGGAATGTTCTCGCACACTCCTAGGTTGCGTTTACTATCAGATCGCCGAATTGCTCACTTATTCAACATTTATAAATATTTATTAACACACAAACTTAAGAAATTGGATTTATAAGATGAATCAAATTTTTGATGTTACACTTGGTTGGGTTAGTCCTGTCAAACTCCTGACATCATTCATTACCTCTGTTCCGATCATGCAAATTTCGTAGGTACATGTATTTAAGCGTGTTGCTTATGCTCACATCCACCAACATCATTGTACCGAATTTGACCCTCGAGCTACTAAGTGTATCTTTTTAGGTTATGCTCCCGATAAGATGGGTTATTTATGTTCTATCCCTCGAGCTGTCGTATTCTAACCTCTGTGGATGCCACCTTCTATGAACATATTCCTTTTTTTACCCAGTCTTCACTCAAGGGGGACAACATATTGAAAGTGGAAAATTTTCTTCCTACTCAGTCCTTCACTCCTTTGTCTTACGCATTTTCACCCATATATTCGGATGGGGATAAGGTTGTGACAAAGGATCATTCAGCCATTGTTTACAAGAGCAGGATACAACCTCAACATACCTCCTAACAACTCTAATCGTCTCAACTTTCGACAGATACTGAGCATACGTGTAGGAAAACATATCTTATATGATACCACCCTACTTAATTTTGATCTTAATCTTGATGATCTTTCTGCTGCCTTAAGAAAAAAATGCACCTTCACAAATTATCATATTTCTTCATTTATCTCTTCATAGAACCTTTCTATGTAACACAAAAGCTCATTTTATCTCTTGATTCCATATGAAGCGTTAAATGATAAGAAATGAGCTCAAGACATGAAAGATAAGATGATAGTTCTGAAGAAGGATGCAACATATGATATTGTCTCAATGCTACATGACAAATGATCCATAGGGTGCATATGGATCTATTCCTTAAAATACAAGTCTGATGACACTTTGGATCGGTATAAGGCAAGGTTGGTTGCAAAAAAGTACACTCAGACATGTGAAATAGATTGCTCGGAAACATTTACTCCAGTATCAAAGATATATACCGTGGGAGTTCTCCTCTCCCTGGTTTCTTAGTTCAACTGGGAACTACATATTTTTGATTTCAAAGATGCATTTATTCATGGAGAACTTGTCGGAGAGGTATATATGGATATCCCATCCGATTTTTGCTCCAACTACATTGAGAATCAAGTGCTATACTCACGTTAAGTAGATTCTCAAATGCTATGCTGGCGTTTGGGTATAAGCAGAGCCAAGTAGATCACATGTTTTGCAAACACTGATGCATTTGTCACTGCACCCGAAGACACATGTTATCATCACACGCCACTTATATTTTATTATTTGTTATTTTAGTTCTGTCATTTATTTTTCTGCGCACCAATGATTTGAGTTTCGGCTCATCGGTTTGACCACCTGGTGTGATCATGAATAAATGGTCCGATAATTTGAATAGCTAAGATGAGAAAGGTAAGTTTAAAATAATTAAGGATGCATAAGACTAAGTCTGAAATATCTCTAAATTAGGGATTTGATTTTATTTAGTGGAGAGAAATAAGAAATATTATTATTGAATATTTATGCTAAAAGGCAAAGAATATTTCTCCCCACTTTTGGAAATACAACATTTGATTAAATCTACTTAAAGGAGACCCCTGCTAGAGAAAGAGGACAATCAAACTTCAGAGGAAACAAGTCCTTGTTTCCCTCTGATCGACCGCAACCCCCTTCCCCTGTGCTTCACTGATCACCATCTTCAGCCTCCTGAAGAAGTTCCAGAGCCACGACACTTCCTCCGATCTACCTCTCCAGTCAATTGGCACTCTCTGGGTAAGGACGACACACCCTTACCTTATGACGCAGAACTGACGACATACACTTCCTTTTGATGCTGACGGGTCGAAGAAACAAGTGATCTCCCTCGGTTCGTCGTCGATTTCGACAAAATATTCCGGTGACCTAAGTTTCTCGAGACCTTCATTCCAGAACTCGCAATTGCTTCGACAAGGATATCGGCTCGGTACAGGCCTTGAAGCATTCCAAATCCGATATTAGCTGTCGATTTCATTCTGATGCAACTGAATGGGAGGTGGACTCCTCTTCACGGTAGATTTGCATATGCTCGGGTAAACTCCGCCTTTTATTGCTCCCGCTCATTAACCCAATCGTATGTAATTCATTTAATTCGTGAAAGATTACCTCGCATGATCACACTGCTTTTATTGTCGTTATTCCATAAATTATTGCTTGTGATCTGCTTGTGGACGTGCGTAACGATCCCGTGATGGATTATACTTGTATAACACTCCAAGAACTCTTTCTCAAATAATAATTAAGGACTTTTTAATGTGATTTCTCGCGCAAAAATCGATTTGCCCCGTGTGGATTATATTGAATTAAACCACATCATGCTTTTAGTTTACCACTCTATCATTTGGGTATGGGCAAACATGTCGAGTGTCATCAAAATGTTAACGTTTTAATTATCTTTTTCTGGAAAACTATTTTGGGACGATTTGGTGTTTCACTCGAGTTTTGTAACATTTATCATTCTTAGATGAATGAACAAACTAAGATTGTTAATTGGACTTGGGGAAAGTTTCTCGGGTGTTTGATCGGGGTGAATCCAAAAACATGAGATCCTCTGTTTCCACAGATTGAACTTGCATTTAATAATTCTAGAATTTGTGCTACCACTGAAATTCCATCTGAAATTGCTTATGGTCTTTTTATATCATATCCGTGTCTCCGTCATTCTTAATCATTCCATGATCACATTTTTTTGACCCTTAGTCTCACATTAATTATTTAAGAGAAACAAATAAAAATGTTGCTAATGATTTGCAAGCAGCCTCTGAAAATTATAAATCCATGGTGGGTCGTTATCGTTGGGAGTTGTATTTTTTAGAGGGAGATTGAGTATTTTCTTATTTCAGGAAGCGATGACTTACTATCGGCGTGTACCATAAGCTAAAGCCGAGGAAGGGACTGTTATTCAACATAGCAGACCTTTCATCATTCTATGGAGGTCCACTCAGTGCCAGCCACAGGCCACCTGCATCACCTCCATCGATTCCACCTGACTTTGAGTCGATTACCATACTGACCACTACTAGTTTTTGTGTATTCTCAACGGGATCGAGCTCTTTCGACCCCGAGAGAATTGATGCTACCTAAGTCACATTCGATAATATGTTCTCTTATTTTCGTTATTTATTTTCACCTTATATCATTACGTATTTTCTTTTGCAGTCGCACACATTTGTTCATGTTGAAAGCATCTTACAAGATTGACCGGCCAATAAGCCCATGAATAAAGAGGTTCGATAATCTAGGATTCTTTAGGAATGCAAGGCAAGCTCAAATTATTTAAGTAAACAAATAATTTTTTTAAAAAGGAAGCTTATTAAGGAGAATAATGCTACTAAAGCAAAATTGATTCTACCTTGTTTGTCCATGAGAGAAAAGGAAAATAATATATATTTTTTGGAAATTGGAAAAAACAATAAGGAAAATTCCGAGCTTCCAAAATTAAATCGATTCCTAAGGATTTATTATAATGACCTCAAATCGAAGAAGGGACTAGGCCAAGTTATCAAAGAAATGAATACCATCGGGTTTCGTTCTCTCTGACGGTCGAAATCCCGTTGACTGTCCACCATCATTCTCCCAAGTCCAGAGGCAAGCCCTCACTTATCTTTGCGAACGACGAACCCTCTAGAGATGCTACTAACAACGACGTCGCTTCAGATCCACTTCGACGCCGTCTCATTTCCGCACGGCTGACATTGACGTTTCGCCCCTGTCGCCCTCTCCTTTCCTGTGTTCTGTGTTATTTACGGGTCTCTATCGAGATTGACTCATCTCCAGGGCCTGTTCACTCAGCGCGATTCCATTGCAGATCGATGATTTGTTCACTTAGCATGATTCCTTTTTCCTGCTGGAGTCCGCTTGTCAGCAGGTTCAGTAATTGACGACCTTACTTGAACGAGTTCCGGATATCATGCTGTGCTGGGTAAATCCCTAAATCTGTACTTAAAATCCTAAAGTATTTTTATTAGTTCTCTTAAATAAATGCGAGCTTGCCTTAATCTCCTTAGTTATTCATGATTATCATTTTTTACCCATAAATTGTTTTATGTATTGTTTTTTCTGTGGAAAGATTGATTCATGTTAAGGTTCAAATCGTAGGTGCAAAAGAATTTCATTCCCAGATTTTGATTAATAATTTTACAACATGCAGTTGTTCTGAGATTGCAAACGAGCGCATAATGAACTCTAAGTCGAATTTCTCCTAATTGCCTCCGAGTTTACTTATCTAAAAATGCACCGAAAATCTGGTCTACATAAAACACTCACTAGAAGATAAACTCATCTTGTTACTTGTGTATGTCGATGATATTATCATTCAAGGAATGACATAGCTAAGAGTAAATTGCTAAAGAAAAAGTTAACAGTTGAATTTGTGTACGTCCTAGGAATTGAATTTGTCTACTCTAAAGGAAGAATCTTTATCCTTAGTGAATGTATGTTGTAAGTCTTCTCAAAGAGAGAGAAATTGTAATGCAAGACTAGCAATGTTTCTATTAAGAAGAATCAAAGAATGGAGAATGCTGAAGATAACCCATAGGTTGATAAATCTCAATATCATAGATTGATTGAGAAACTATTTTATTTGGCATATACAAGACCCGCACATTCATTGTTGTCAGTCAGTTTATTCATGATCCAAGGACCAAACATCTACTAGTAATAGATTGGATCCTTCAATATCTCAAGAACACCCACCCCAGGGAGGGGATTGTTGTTTAAAAACGGTGAAAGACTATCTCTGAAGACGTACAAATGTTGATTATGGAGGGCATCTGGTTGACATAAGGTCTACTTTTAGACATTGTACCTTCAGGTGACATCCTCGTCACATGGAGGAGTAAGAAACAGATGTGGTGGCCAGATCTAGTGTTGAAACTGAGTTCAGGACTATGACACAAGGCATATGCGAACTGCTATGGATGAAGATTCTATTAGATGATTAGAAAATTTATTATGAAGTTCCTATTAAGCTGTCCTGCAATAATAAATCTACAATCTGCATCGCACATAACCCTGTCTCGCATGATCGAACAAATATATCGAAATTGATCGTCATATCATCAAGGAGAAACGAGGCAATGGGCTGATATGCCCTTCTCATGTTTCTTCCAAATTACAGATTGCAGATGTTCTCACAAAATGCTTCCACCATAAAAATCTCATATCTTGCAAGGTGGGAATGATGGATATCAATTCTCTAGCTTTAGAGATAGTGATATAAGTACTATTATTAATTGTTTTTTTTTGGTTCATATAGTATTCGAAGGTACTTAGGTCTTTTATTCCCTCTACTGTATTATGTGTGTGTGTATATATACCCATTTGATTAATAAAAACGTTAAATAAATTTTTTTCTTTCTTCTGCACGATTTCTAATGAGGGTTTTTTAGCTATTGTTTAGATATTTTATGATTTTTTGTGTAAAATAAGGCTTTTTGGCACTTTGCACCCTCAAAATGCAGTGTTTTGTCACTTTGCATCCTTAATATTTAAAATTGGCACTTTGCACCCCCATTTACTAATTTCTGACACTTTGCACCCCCATGACGAAATTTCAAGGGTATTTAGGTTCGGGTAGCACCAAAAATGCTCATTTCGGCACATTGTACCCCATATTATTGGTGCTGCCCGGACCTAGATACCCTTGAAAGAGCATTTTTGTGCTACTCGGACGTAAATACCCTTAAAATTTCGGTCTGGGGGTGTTGTGCCAAAAATCGGGAGTTGGGGATGCAAAATGCTAATTTTAAAGATTCCGCCTGCAAAGTGCCAAAACTCGGTATTTTGTGGGAGCAAAATGCCAAAAAAGCTGTAGAAGAACAACTTATTCCGAAGATTTCATCATTATTAAGCACTAATACTAGAGGTTGGTTTTTAGGGTTTTGGGGGAAAAGAACAATTTATTCTCAAGATTTCCCAAGATAGCTCATTATCATGCCCCCATGCATTGAAAAAATTCCTCTCTCTCATCCCAAAGTTGTTCAAGTTCAGAATTACATGCAGCTTTACATATTAGTGAATAGTTGTGGAGAGAGCCAATTCAAGATGCTTGAAATAGTATAAAATAAGTTGAAAGTTTATACTTTGCTTTGATGAATGGTAAGCTTTATATGTTAAGAATCAAAAGATGTCAACTGTTTCCGAATTATAATTCCGAGCTGGATCAGTTTCTTAAACATTAGTTCCATAAAGTTGCTTCATGCAGCTACACTTGTTTGATTTTAATAGATTTCATGTAGACAGTTGACCTTATTTTCACTAATGTACCTTGTGCTTTTTTTCTAATAAAATTTCCCCTTCATTTATGGTTTTAGTGTCTCCAAAGAAGCATGGTAAAAGCATTTACATCTACAAATCAAGGAAGCGGGGCACATTTTCTCCCTGGTCTGTCCAAGTTGATACCAAGTAAGTCTAGAAAATTTGCAACTGCATTTGTCAGAATATGCTGACTTGAAGCTAGTCATACACTATCATGAGTATACTCATCTTCTATTATTTAACATTTAGCCAAAAAATGTTCCATACCCCGAATCATTTGTCACTTGATACTAAACTCATAATTCTTTCTAGTTTGATTTGTTGATTGTTTCTATATGGTTGCTTTCCTTTAGTGTATTAGGTTGTAATAACCCGCCAGGACGTCACAATTTTAATGTTTTACTTAACATCATTGGAGACAACATATTTTGGATTTTTGTATACATATCGCATTGGAAACTTGCACATTAATTTAAGTAGAATACCAGACAGAATACCAAAAACTTCTCAATATGTAGAACAACCTTCAACAAAAAAGACATGTATATATATATCTTTATTATATAAGACAATATAATATTCTTCCCGTTCTTACCATACTTTTTGATGTAGGGTAGGCTACGTGGTGCGCAAAACCTAAGACCCTAGGTTGGAATGCGAGTGTGACACGTTAACCCGACTCCAAATGCAATGCGGTCATAGTCTAGACCCTGTTGCTGGGTGAAGCCACGAGCTACCAGACGTGCTTTGAGTCTGTCAATGGTCCCATCTGGAGCATGTTTGATGACGAAAACCCATTTGCACCCAACAGGTTTCTGGCCGGGAGGAAGGGGCACCAGGGTCCAAGTCTGGTTGGTCCAAAGAGCAGCCATCTCTTCTTCCATGGCAGCGCGCCACCCAGGATGTTGAAGAGCTTCCTGTACAGAGGTAGGAATAGAGACCGAGGATAGTGAAGTAGCCAAGGTCTGAAGCGGTGGAGAGAGGCGATGTAGAGAAACATAGTTAGCCAGCGGATGAGCTGTAGAGGCTGGCACCGGAGCAGCAGAACACAGAGAACCTGAGGTCGAAGCCAACTGCATAAGGGCAACAGGAGGAAGAGGGCGGCGAGTGTAGACCCGAATGACGGGCGGCCTAGGAGGGTCAATAGTGGGAGGGGGCGGAGGGAGGGTGGGAGGCGAGTGGACAGGGATCACCGGCCGTGGGATGGAGGGTGGGAGAGTGGGTGGTGGTAGAAGTGGTGGTAAAGGAGGGAAGAAGGGTTGATCCTCCCGGAAAGTAACATCAGCGGAGACAGAGACTTTCCGGGTGGCCGGGGAATAACACACGTAGCCCTTTTAGGTACGGGAGTACCCGATGAAAATATGTTTCGCCGCACGGGGAGCAAGTTTGTCGATAGTGGGGCCCAGGGTATGGACAAAACAAGTACAACCAAAGACCCGGGGTGTGAGAGGAAAGACGAGTGTGGAGGGAAAGAGAAGGCTGAAGGGGGTAGCATTCTGGAGAACCGGAGAAGGGAGACGGTTGATAAGAAAACACGCAGTGGAGACCGCAAAGTTCCAGAATATGTTGAGAACATGCATGTGAAGCATGAGGGAGCGAGCAACATCAAGAAGGTGGCGGTTCTTCCGTTCTGCGACCCCGTTTTGTTGAGGGGTGTAGGGACACGATGTCTGGTGAACAATACCGAAGTCGGCGCAGAGATTGACAAACTCATGACTAGTGTACTCACGTGCATTATCAGAGCGGAATGTTTTGATAGTAGTAGAGAATTGCGTACGAGTTTCCAATACGAAAGCCTAAAAGACACGAGGAAGCTCGGAGCGATCATGAAGTAGATACGACCAGGTGATGCAAGAGAAATCGTCAATAAATGTTATAAAATAACGATAGCTAGAAATGCTGGGAACCTTGTACGGTCCCCAAATATCAGAATGTATTAAATCAAAAGGAGCAGAGCTCCGAGTATAATGTGCAGGATAAGAAAAATGTGGCAGTTTGCCAAGAATACAGGAATCACATTTAAAAGAAGGAAGGGATACGTCAGGAAGCGCCTTCTGGAGGATAGGTAGAGGGGCATGCCCAAGACGACAATGCCAATCAGTCGAGGAGACGGAGGAAAGGGCGGTAGAAGAGACATCGAGGAGGTAGAGCCCGTTCTGCAGTCGACCCCTACCAATGGTAATCTACGTCTGCCGATCCTGTATCAAAAATCCAGAAGAGGTGAAGGTGATATAGCAGTTCATATCAGTAGTAAAACGGCCAACAGACAGTAAATTAAATGGTGATGCCGACACATAAAGAGCGGAGCGAATAGAGAGAGAGGGGTGGATCAAGAGATCAGCACATCCGGAGACTGGAACAATCGCACCGTTGGCCACAGTAATAGACGGGGGTAAGGAGCATCAGAGAACTTTGGCGGCAGCAGGGAGGTGATGTGGTGGGTGGCTCCCGAGTCCAGGATCCAACGAGAACCGGAGGAAAGACAGGCAGTACCTGTAGTGGAGGTGGAGGCAATACCTGCAGGAGAGGTGGAGGCAACTGAAGCAGATGGAGGGTGGAGGAGCCCCTGGAGTTGTTGCAGCTGAAGGCGAAGAGCCTCAAGGTTCGTACCGGTGGGCGAAGAGCTATCAGTAACAGCAGCAGTAGGCGGGCGAGGCGGGTATCCATGTTTCTTGTGACAGACGGCTTCAGTGTGGCCATCCCGGCCGCAGTATGTGCACTTGGGCCGATCTCGACCACCACGGCCCCGTCCGCGGGAGCCCGTACGTCCACCCCGAGTAAAGGATGGTGGAGGAAGTAAGGGAGGAAGGGCCTGTTGAAGAAGGGCCGACGAGGGTGGTGCAGACGCCTCTAGGGGAGGTGGTACTCGAAGTAACATAGAGCAGACATCTGAGAAGGAAGGGGTAGCAGGGGATGCCAGAACCTGGGCCTGGATACTGTGAAGGTGTGGCGGGACGCGAGCCATAATCATAACAATACAGACCGCCTCCTTCTGGGCACGTTGAGCAGCGAGATCAGTAGTAGATGACGGGTGCTGAATCCAGGCCTCCGTGAGAGTCTTAGCACGAGCCACAAATGAGGTCATGTCCATAGCTTTGCCAACATCTAAAGCTTGAAGATCAGTGATGATGTCAAAAAGGTGCTGAAGACTGTCCTTGCCCGAGTACAAGGAATGGAGTTCATCCCACATTGCTTTGGCGGTCTCATGATACATGATCATCTGGTAAGGCTCACCCTCCACCGAGTTCAGGATCCAGGTCTGGACGCGACCGTCATTTCGTAGCCATTCATCAGTAGTAGGAGTCGGAGGTCCCTGGGTAAGGTGACGCGCAAGGCCCTTGTCTTGCAGGACCCTCCGAACTGAGTGAACCCAGGTTATGAAGTTTGACTTCCCAGAGAGGGAAAGAGTAGTAATCCGAAGCTCATCGCGGAGTTCGGGAGGAGGAGCCACACGGTCTGCCGTGGGGTTAGCGGTAGTGGAGTCGCTAGAGGACATGGAGACCAGGAGGAGAGGAGGCGGGCTAAAGGAGGCCGCGCGAATTGGAAGAGGGCGCGGCGGACATGATCAGACCGCTGCGGGCTGGAGCCGGTCGAAGCGAGGAGAGCACAACGGCTGGAGGACAAGCCGTGTAAGCTTGACGAGTAGGGCAGAGACCGCCCGGTCAAGAAAAAAACAGCGGCAGGAAGAAGCCGTGACCAAAGGTAGAGCGGAAAGGGAGAAGAAGGCCGCAGCGGGCAGAGACAGGCCGCGCGGACAGGGAAGAGAAGAGCCGGAGGAGACCGCGACCAAGATGCGGGTGGGAGAGGAACGACCCGCACGGTTAGGCGGATCAGCGACTTGAGGAGAAGGAAACTGCGGGGAGAGAGACCCAAGCGGATAGACAGAGACCGCAACGACTAAGAGCAATCCGCAGAAGAGGCAGGCCGCAGAGACCAGGAACAAGCCGCAGCGAGCAAGAGCTGAAGGGGCATTTCGCAGCGAACCAGAGTAGGCTGCAGGAAGCCGGAGCAGGTCGTGAGTAGGAACGCGAGTGGCTAGAGGAGAGAGGCCGCGAGTAGGAACTCGAGCGGCTAGAGGCGATATAGACCGAGCGGCTACAAGCAGACAAACCGCAAGCGGCAAGAGAAGTCGCAGAGAGAAGTGGGGCCCACGGGGGAGAAGAGAGGTTATAAAAAGGACGGAGGGGGGGTGGATCCACGGGAGGGAGAGAGAGTAGAGGAGGAGGAGCGGAGCGGACAAGAGGGCAGGCCGCAGGAGGCCGCGCGGGTAGCCGACAGAAGATAGACCGCGCGGGTTCAGAAAGGGAAGCCGCTCAGTTCGAACCTGGATCTGATACCATGTTGGAAGAGCTCAAAGCTTGTATGTATTACTCAAGTATCTGTATACAAGGAGAGAATACAAATATATAGGAGAGAGGAGAGAGGAATAAATCCTATACAAGATGTGGGACTAAAGAAGGATGAGAGAGAAAGCAATAAAGAGGGCCCAATATGGGCCCTTTACATGGGCTTTTCCAATAAAAACAAATCACAATTTCCTCCTTTTTGAACTTCTAATCTTCCAATGAAGCCCCTAAATCAATCCCCAAAGCTACCGACTAGAACCAAATGAAATTAGGAATTTACTACAGGTAGATCTTTGTGGTGTCGGCATAACTCCATTGATAGCAATTTCCAGTAAAACAAACAAAAGAAATAGAAATTGGGTGCATGAGGATCAAGGGTTAACTTACTCCACGTGAGCAGAGGAGGAGCATAAGGATTTTCAGTCAACAGTCTTCGATTCCAGACATTAGCGGCATGTATCAATTCTTGGCTTCGATTACAGTTGTCAGCATTACATGGTGGAACTAGTAGGAGGCGGCAGGCCTCAGTTGCGGGCGGAGGCAAGGCGACAAGAATCATGGGGAAGGACGCTTCGTGATTGAGGTATTATGGAAGGAGTCGCAGGTGAGTCCTTTTTTGGTGTAGAAGCAACTGATAGAATTAGGTATCTTTCCTATTGAGTTGTAGGCGGATCGTGGATTCCTATCATTTCGGGAAATAATAGACGAGTGGGATTCGAGTTGGACAGATCGTATGGCTATGTTTGAAAGTGCAACATTAGCATAAGATATGCATATTCTCTTATAAATATAGATTTCTTGCAGCAATGCTTAGAATTGTTAGCCTAAATATTGTTGGATAATAAAATTGTTCATTCAATTTGCTTGTGGCAAATTGAAGATATACATTTTAAGCAAGCAATTTGCCGATCCCCTCCTGCATGAATAAATTGCTTGATGTTTGGATAAAATGTATTTTATAATATTTGTAAGAGCATCAACTTACGCCAATTATATAGGTGAAATTGGTTGCCTAAATATTTGTAAGAGCAATGCCTAAAATTGTTAGCCTAAATATTGTTATCTAAATATTGTAAGAGCAATTTGTCGATCCCAACCCTGTGTGTTGGATCTTACGGCGCCCTTAGAGGAGAGGTGAATAAGGTTTTTTGAAATTTTCTTAAATTCAGATAAACTTGCTTGATGAATAAAACAATATAATTAGAGAATGAAAATGTATACTAGCTATAACAACAATTATATATTTCAAAAGAGATAATTGAATACAAAGTGTCTATATAGAGCTAGAGACAAAGACTCATGAAACAAATAATTAACTTGTGTTTTCGCTGGTTCTTCTACCAAGAACCGGCAGGCTAAAACGTATCTCTTCCTAGATCTTGCTACTAGCCTCCCCTAGATATAATCACGATCTAGACGCTGCACACAAGACAACGATTTCTCCCTAAGCCGCACAAGGACTTGGACGCCACTTACAAGGCGGCGATTCTCTCCTAAGCCACACAAGGACCTAGACGACACACACAAGGCGGCGATTTCCCCTCTCAATTACAATGAGAAAATAATAGAAACAAGAACAAAACAAATTGAACACTTTAGGCTAGACACTCCCTTCAAACAATGCGCTGAAGATGCCGACGAATCCTTGCTAGAGTTGCTTCAAATGCTGCGAACGTGCCGTCAATCTTTCACGCTTTGGCTTTCTTGAGAGTATGAAGTATCTCTGAGATCTGGAGCTCTCTGAATCGTCTTTGCAGGAAAATACACTCCAGGTAATCAAAATTCGTGATTTCCACAAGAAATGAATGGCTTTTATATTCTGGCGATATCGCCTGAAAATACTGGGTATCGCCACCTGACGATATCGGTAACTGCTGCCACGTGTCCCACGAACTCCTCATTTTCGCATCGCAGATATGTCGAGCGTCGAATCGTGCACTATCGCCTGTCGACACTGGATATTGCCGTTTGACGATAGCGATGTAACGGATGTCACGTTGCCCACGAGCTTTGTCGAGCGTCGAATCGAAAATGCGTCGAGTGGCGCTATCGCCTATCGGCGGTACTCAATATCGCCTGACGATATCTCACGAGCTCAATTCTGATCCGATTCATCACCAAAAAGACATTAGAGATAGACCTGTGTTATCTGCACACCAAAAACACCCAAAAATCAAATACAAACAAGATTTGTTATTAGCAAAGCATGAAGCGTGGAATGCATGCTCCAACAATCTCCCCTTTTTTGATAATAACAAATCCATTAAGAAAGAAATCATGAATGTTATAAGGTCCACCCGATTTGAGTATCAAGACGAAGCATGTGTATGTACACAAATTGCTCCTGCATGAAACACTCCCCCTACACGTGATCTCCCCCTAAATTGAAGCATAGTGAACTTTGTCGTGGTTAAGATATGGATTATGAAGCATAATGAACTTTGCCGTGGTTAATATATGGATTATGAGTGTATATGAAAATTCTTATGAGTGTATATGAATGATTTCCTTTGAAAATTCTCCCCCTATGATATTGTCAAATGAGAGATAAGAGTGGGGCAAAAGCGTAAGAAGGAAAAACACAAAGGAGAAACTCTAGATAGGACATGTGAGCAATGTATAGTAAAGAAAGAAATGAGTAAACAGTAACATTGACAATATTCAACCAACTATATCACAAATACATACACTAGTGAATAATAGTTTGTAAAAAGTTTGCAGTCCAATTCTCATAAGAAGAACTTTTAGAGAGGATAATATTGTGTACACGTGATATGGTGTCGAAAACATTTATGCAGACTCTTACAAATACATGAACACGAGAATGTTAAAAAACAACATAACATAGAGTTGGACATGCGGGGCTATACTCGTACCAAAGAGTTCAGAGCACAATAAAGAAATCCTGTTAAAGATTTGCACAAGACACTTTAAAATTCTTTCCAAGGTGCTCAACCTCACAATGCTTATTAAGACTTATCAGGAGGGTAAGCAGTATTTGGTGGAGGTTCTTTGTCAGCCCTTTATGATAAGACACTTATGTGTTTTTTTTGTTTGGTATGAAACGTATCACCAAAGGTGTGCACTTTTGGGATCATACAATTTTTTTATCACATTTTTGTTTGGTTGGATAAAGAAGTCCGTATTCACTTGTGAGAGCATACATGATAATTAAATATTAGTGGTGCACTGTACAAACTCAGATAAAGCATTAGCAGGGACATGCAACACTTGCGGTTATGGTAGAACATTCACAATTCACACATGTAGTAAGGTGAATGCATATGAAGATTTGCACAACCGTGAGTGAAAGAACATTATCATAACTAAAAGATTTCTCATACTTAGAGGCATGCGAAAACAATTTCACATAATTTAAGAATACTAGCACATAAGTATGTAGAACAGATATATAAATGTTGAACTATGAAACCAAGTTATTGGGAACTCAAAAAAAACATTACACCATGCCTAAATCTGAGTAACTAAGAAAAAATTGTGGAATAGTGAATTTTCACTGTCGCTTGGCGATACCGGGTATCGCCGATCGGCGATAGTGTGAAAAATATAAAACCGGTGGCATAAGTCAAAGACATCAAAACTAGCAGTTTTTCCTGAAGGCAAGTCGCGGAACTCGGAGCGGACGACGGCGAAAACCTAAGACCAAGGTAAGGAACTTTGATTTTTGCTTTTATGCTTTAGATTTTTGTGGATCTAAGTGTTAGGATAGTGTAGCATGGAACCCTAGATGAGAAATTTTCAAGTTTTAGAGTAAGATGAATCATGAGGAATTGTGTTTGTGTTGGTAAAAATGTGCATATATTTAGGGATCTAAGGGTTTATGAATGTGTTTTGTTAATAACAACTTTCAGATCTGGTAGTTTGGATCAGTGAAAAATCAGATCTGGAGTCGGAAATGGAGGAAGACCATTTTCTGATATCGCCCGGCGACAGTGGGTGTCGCCGGACGGCGATATAAAAAAATGATTTTTTTGTTTATTAAAAAAATATTTTTATTTGCAGCAATGACTTCCAGTTCCAAAGCCCGTAGAAGCACAGACAGTAATTCATATTCTTCCTATCAAACATTTCCAGGAATTAAAAATGCTAATATAGGGATCAGACGGGTGATCGAATTCGACCCTGCCCGTCATGCACACATCCATGATCTGTTAGCAATGACGTGAATAATGTCTATTATTATTTCAGATACATTTTACTCCGTGCTAATTAGAGAGTTCTATAATTATCTCAAAGATCCGCGGTTCACAAAACTAAATGGTGGAGTACGATCTAAGATACAAGGACAGGTAGTAGAGATAACCCACTACGACCTTAGAGATGAGTTTGAGTTAATAGAGCATGAAAATGCTTTAGATGTAGTAGAGAACTATCTGAAGGATAGAGATTGGACACTATTGAATTTGATTTTACATGAAAATTCCATCAAAACACTTATTCAATCTACGACCACGCTCACCGAGGATGCACGACTAGTGCAAAACATATTGAGGCACACTGTCCTACTCAAATCCGGAGATACACGGAAGATAACGACACAACTGAGTTATGCTACATATATGATTTTGGAGTGGGAGCCGTTCGACATGGCAGACTTTATCCTTTCGATAATACGCTATGTATTTAGATTAAAGAGTCCTAATTGGAGGAAACTAAACACACTATCACTTGGAGCCGTCATCCAACGAATTTTATATAAGAAATACACTTGGATAGACCCGGATTTGTACTTCAACGATTGTATTCCATCCATATTTTCGACGAGTGGAACACCTTCCATCGGCCGATCAACACGAGGAGTGTCATCAAGGAGTAGTGAACCTGTGTCCACTATCCGTAACCCCCCAATTCCAAGAGGTGGATCGTTGCGAGAAGGGTTGTCCACTATCCTCAATACGTTAATGTGTTTGAACCTAGAATGATGAACTGGATTATATGTTAAGTCAATTGCACTTTTATTATCACACTTTAATTCAGTTGTTTCATGAACAATTCCAAAGTCTTATAAAGTTTGCTTCATTCATAAAGCTTGTGCACAACAACTGCCTAGTGCCATGTACTCAGCCTCAGTGGTGAATAAGACAACATAATTCTGTTTCCTACTCGACCATGAGATTAGTGAAAGGCCAAGTAAGTGACAAGTGTCACTGGTGCTTTTGCGATCTAATGAATAGCCAACATAATCAGAATCAGAAAAATCATGTAATATAAATGTATCGTTATGAGGATACCACAAACCTAACTTAGATGTGACAATAAGATATCTAAAAATTCGTTTAACTCCTTTTAAATGAGACTATTTGAGATTAACTTGAAATCTTGCACATAAACATACATCGAATATAATGTCAGGTCTAGAAGCAGTCAAATACAACAGTGATCCTATCTTTCCTCTATATAGTGTTTGATCTATGGACAT
Source organism: Platanthera guangdongensis (assembly GCA_039583875.1). Lineage (NCBI taxonomy): Eukaryota > Viridiplantae > Streptophyta > Magnoliopsida > Asparagales > Orchidaceae > Platanthera > Platanthera guangdongensis. Next base: position 178,967,064 of record CM077152.1, on the reverse strand, counting down.
TTCACTTTCATCCTTTCCTAACTTTAATGAGACGCTCATGAGAGTATTTGCTTGTTTTAGATTTTCAAACACAAATCTTTTTAAAACATCATGAATATATTTAGATTGATAAATAAAAATTCCATCATGCTTTTGAGTAATTTGAAATCCAAGAAAATAATTGAGTTCGCCTACCATGCTCATTTCAAATTCATTCTTCATAATTTCTATAACACTATCACATAATTTTTCATTTGTGTATCAAAAAATAATGTCATCAACATATATTTGTAAAACTATAACATTATCATTAATATGTTTAACAAATAGAGTACAATCAGCACTACCCATTTTGTAATTATTCTTTAATAAATAAATAGTCAATCTATCATACCATGCTCGGGGTGCTTGTTTCAAACCATAAAGGGTTTTTTCAAATTTAAAAACATGATCAGAAAATTTAACATCAACAAAGGCTGGAGGTTGTTCTACATAACCTCCTCCTTAATATACCTCTTAAGAAAAACAGGTTTAACATTCATTTGAAATAGTTTAAACTTTTTAAAACTAGCAAATGCAAGAAATATTCTAACTGCTTGTAAACGTGCTACAGGTGCAAATGTTTCATCAAAATCTATTCATTCTATTTGTGAATATCGTTTTACTATGAGTCTAGCTTTGTTCCTAGTGAACTTAGATTCACTATCTAGTTTATTTTTACTACGAAAATCTTAGTTCGCTTGGAGACACATATTCTTGTTCTTTTTCTTCTTGTTCGACTCCTTTTTCTTTATCTCTGTCTACAAAGATTTCATCATCATCCAATCTTTGTGGAGTCAAGAACTCTTCATCTTTACCTGTATTATTAGCTTCCACACAAGAGAAAAACTCATCAAATTTAATATGTACAGATTCTTCAACGATTTTAGCCCTTTTGTTGTAAACTCTATAAGCTTTACTCGTTGAAAAATAGCCAATAAAAATGCCTTCATCATATTTTTCATCAAATTTGCTTAAATTATCCTTAGTGTTCAAAACAAAACATTCACAACTAAAAACTTTAAAATAAGACACATTTGATTTCTTTTGAAAATATAACTCATAGGGTGTTAATTTTAAGAGTGGTCGAAGCATAACACGATTAATAACATAACAAGCAGTACTAACAACTTCGACCCAAAATGATCTGTGTAATTTGTATTCAGATAGCATAATGCGAGTTAGTTTTTGCAAAGTTCTATTTTCCTCTTTACCACACCATTTTGTTGAGGTGTACGTGGAGCAAAAAATTCATGTTTAATTCCTAATTCATTGCAAAAATAAACAAATTTTTCATTATCAAATTCACCTGCATGATCTGAACGAATGCATTTTTTTTTAATTCTAGTTCGTTTTGAACATGTATACATAATTTGAAAAATTCTAAAAATGCATCAGATTTAGACGTTAAAAAATTTTCCGACTTAAGCGAAAATAATCATCAATCAAAACAAAGGTGTATTTTCTACCTCCTAGACTTAGTGTATTAACAAGACCAAACAAATCCATATGTATCAATTCTAAAGGCCTAGTGGTGGAAACGACATTTTTGCTTTTAAATGAAAACTTTGAAAACTTTCCTTTTTGACATGGTGAACATAAAAACGATAAATTTTCATGCAAAAAAGGTAAACTTTTAACAAGTTTGTTTTGAGACAATTTTATAATTAGTTTGGAACTAGAATGTCCAAACGTCTATGCCACAAATCTAACTCCCCATTTTTAGATATAAAACACTTTAATAAAGAATGTGACAAATCATTAAATCTAATCATGTAGACATTTTGAAACCTAGGAACAGTAATAACAGTATCATTTATTTTGGAGTTAATAATTTTACATAAGTTTGAAGATAAGTCAACTAAGACATTTAAGCCAACATCACATAACTGACTTATTGAGATTAAATTATGCTTCAAACCTTTAACATACAAAACATTTGAGAAGTAAATGATTTGTTACCTACTACTCCAATGCCGATGATTTTTCCCTTTCCGTTGTCATCAAAAGTAACTACTCCTCTTTTCTTCATCTCTAGGCTAAGGAACTTTGATTTATTACCCGTCATGTGCTTGGAACACCCCGAGTACAAGTACCACACGTCTTTTTTGTCGTTAGCCTGCCAACACACCTAGAAAGTGGATGAGAGTAAAAATCCAGTTACCCAAGTGGTTTCTCCCATAGAATAGATGAAAGCCTTAGGTACCCAGATTTGTTTAACAGAACAGTGTCCCGTCTTCTTACAAGTGTGTGTTGTGTGACCAAACTTATAACATTTGACACACTTGATGAAAGAAGACAGGTTTTTAAAAATAAATTTTGACCATTTGCTAGAAGGTACATGAACAGTAGTTTTATTATTTTTAATTTGGAAACATGATTTTCTGGACTTTTTCTTATCGCCGGCGACAGTGGATGTCGCCGGACGATAATGTTTAGCTGAGTATCCGAGTCCAAATTTTTCAGAACCATAGTACTGGTTTGCCAAAATCATATTTAGTGATTTTTGTCCAATTCCAAATTTGTTAGTGACCATTTCTAAATCACGGACTTGTCCCCTTAATACATTATTTTCGTCAACAATGGTGCCGCATCGGTTTGCGAAGGACTTTCTGCTGCCTTACATTTGAGATTGAAAAACTTGTAAGAGTTTCAACCCGAGTTTGGGTGTTAGAGAGATTTTTCTCAAGCTCTAGCATCTTTGTCAAGGAGGGACAATCCTCTTGACATGTCACTTTCTCGTTTATAAGTACTTTTACTTCATTTTTTAATTTTTTATTTTCTTTTACTAATAGTTTATTTTCAGATTTTATCAATTGAATTCATCCAGTTTTTTATCTAAATATTTGCAGGTTCTCAAAAATTCAGAATATAACTCATCATAAGTTTCAGGAGTTACCTCAGTGTCGCTCTGGACACTACTTCCGTCATCATGTGATGAAACACTCTTTCCCATCAAGCACATGTTGGCCTCCTCTTCAGTTTCTGATCCTAGGCTGCTTGATTCCTCAGAAGTGGTTTCATCTCATGTTTCTGCCTTCAGAACCTTTTTCTTATCTTTCTTTCTGTGCCGCTTCTCCTTCAGCTCTTTCAGATACTTTGGGCACTTGCTCTTTATGTGGCCAATTCTCCTGCAATGATAACACTCAGGTGGTGGTCTATCTTCGTCATCCGCTCCATCAGCTTGGGCTTTTCCTTTCCTATTCCCATATTCTTGCATCTTGAAAAATTTCATGAAAGAATTTCTTCTTTCAGGATTTCTCATGAATTTCCTGAATTTCTTCACAAACAAGCTTTCTTCATCTCCATCGTCACTTTCATCGGACTCACTTTTCTCTTCCTTCTTGGACTTCAACGGCAAAGCTTTCTTTCTTGGCTCCAGGCTATACGCTTGTTGTTGAATCCCCAACTCTACTTCATGGGTTTTTAAGTTGCCTATTAGATTCTCAATTTGGAGAGACTTTAGATCGTGTGACTACGAAATGACAGTCACTTTTGGATTAAACTTCGGGGGAAACGATCTAAGTATTTTTCTCACCAAATCTCCATTTGAGAAAGTCTTCCCTAGAATCCCTGAGTCGTTCACTATCTTGCTGAACCTTGTGTACATGGAGTCTACATGACCATCAACCTCCATTTTGAACTTCTCAAACTCTGATTCTAACTGAAAAAGCTTTGAGTCCTTTATCTGCGATGTACCTTCATGAGTAACTTCAAGAAAATTCCATATATCATATGCAGTATCACATGCAAAAACACGATTAAATTCAGTCCTATCTAACACACAAAATAAGACGTTCATTGCCGTAATATTATTTTTACAGCGAAGCTTATCAGCTTCATCCCATTTATCCTTGAGTTTTTCCATTGAGACACTTCCTACTACAGTTACGAGGGCAGTGTAGCATGTTTCTACCATGCCCCAAACATCGATGTCTAGTGCTATTAGAAAGTATCGCATTCGAGCTTTCCAATAGTTGTAGTCAGTGACCGTGAATAAGGGAGGTCTACTTATACCTTGCCCCTCAAAAAATGCGTGAGTGTTTTGCGCCATTACTCCCGGTGGTGAAACCGATTTTGGAGTAACCTCGCTCTGATACCAAATGTTGGATCTTACGACGCCCTTAGATGGAGTGTGTGGGGGGGGGGTGAATAAGGATTCTTTAAAATTTTCTTAAATTCAGACAAACTTGTTTCATGAATAAAACAATATAATTAAAGAATGAAAATGTATACTAACTATAACAACAATGATATATTTCAAAAGAGATAAATTGAATACAAATTGTCTCTATAGAGCTAGAGACAAAGGCTCATGAAACAAATAATTAACTTGTGTTTTCGCCGGTTCTTCTACCAAGAACCGACAGGCTAAAGCGTATGTCTTCCTAGATCTTGCTACTAGCCTCCCCCTAGATCTAATCACGATCTAGACGCTGCACACATGACAACAATTTTTCCCTAAGCCGCACAAGGATTTGGACGCCACTTACAAGGCGACGATTCTCTCCTAAGCCACACAAGAACCTAGACGCCATGCACAAGGCGGCGATTTCCCCTCTCTATTACAATGAGAAAATAATAGAAACAAGAATAAAACAAATTGAACACTTTAGGCTAGACACTCCCTTCAAACAAAGTGCTGAAGATGCCGACGAATCCTTGCTAGAGTTCCTTCGAATGCTGCGAACGTGCCGTCAATCTTTCGCGCTTTGGCCTTCTTGAGAGTATGAAGTATCTCTGAGATCTGGAGCTCTCTGAATCGTCTTTGCAGGAAAGTACACTCCAGGTAATCAAAATTCGTGATTTCTACAAGAAATGAATCACTTTTATATTCTGGCGATATCGCCTGACGATACTGGGTATCGCTACCTGGCGATATCGGTAATTGCTGCCACGTGTCCCACGAACTCCTCATTTTCGCATCGCAGATACGTCGAGCGTCGAATCGTGCACTATTGCCTAGAGATACTGGATATCGCTGTCTGGCAATAACAATGTAACGCATGCCACGTCGCCCACGAGCTTTGTCGAGCGTCGAATCGAAAATGCGTCGAGTGGCGGTATCGCATGCCGGCGGTACTCAATATCGCCTGACGATATCTCCCGAGCTCAATTCTGATCCGATTCATCACCAAAAAGACATTAGAGATAGACTTGTGTTATCTGCACACCAAAAACACCCAAAAATCAAATACAAACAAGATTTGTTATTAGCAAACCAGGAAGCGTGGAATGCATGCTCCAACACTGTGCTCGCAGGCGCTGCCAAGTTGCCATCTCGACTGACCTCCGCCACCGACTTCCTCCAACGCATCAGTTATGTTGAGTCCATTGATCCCAATGTCCTGGATTTGAAGAGGGACCAGCAAACAATACATACACATGTGGTGATCTAACTTGTGTTCAAGTTTAATGATTGCAGATTGTCCGAGTAAGCAGTGATGAGACAGATAGCCTAAGTGGCTAAGTCAGGTAAGTTCTTACCTAAGTGGTGGAAAGATAGAAAACTGTCCAAGTTCACAGGAGTTGAGTGAAGATCACTCACTCAATGTCAGATGACGTATACCGCTGATTGAAGCCTATTTAGTCAAAACCATGAAGTGGCAAGCTGAGAATGTGACCAAGTCCACAGACGTTGAGTGAAGTCAACTCACTCAATGCTATATAGCAAAACGCTGTGAGTCAGGCTAATACAATCAAAGGCTAAAGAGAAATGAGCTGAAAAGTGGCCAAGTCCACAGGCGTTGGGTGTAGCTCACTTACTCAACGCCTTAGCTTCACAATTGTTGAATATCTGAGTTCAGAGTTCATCGAACTAAGCCCTGAGTTCGTCGATCTAAGCTTTCACTTATTCGTCAAGCTGAACTCTAAATTCATTGAACTAAGTTTTTACTTATTCGTCGAGCTGAGCTCAGAGTTCGTCGAACTGTGTTCTGAGTTCGTCGAACTCAAACTGAATTCTGAAACAGAAAATCTGGCTAAGACAGAAAGCGTTGAGTGAGGCGTGGTCACTCAACGCTCTCAACGCCATGACACAGAATTAGTTAATGCAAAAAGCGTTGAGTGAGACATGCTCACTCAACGCTCTCAATGCTTAAGATGCTGAACAAGAAGAAATGACTAAGACAGAAAACGTTGAGTGAAGTAAGAATGCAGCCAGCAAGAATGCATACAACATTAATGGAGTGAGACCCACTTCTAAAAGAGTCGTTGAGTTACATTAAATAAAAAGGGAAGCTCTTTACAAAAAGAGTAGCCGTTATAGTAGTTTTTCCCAATCACCATTGTTGTGGGTTTGGCTGAAGAACAGATAGCACAAGACAAACAAGTATAGAGGCATATCAAGTTAGTTATTGATATCAACATCTTCAACAACAAGATTGCTGGTGCCATCTTCATCTGCACCAGCTAGCAAACTCAGGGTGATTCACTGAGAAAGAGATAGCAGCTAGGGCTGACCCTTGCTGCAGGTGTTTCACAGATCCAGCCAACAAATCCTAAAAAACATTCTCTTGGGGAGCTGTGAAGAAGGAGATAGGGCTGAGCAGTTGGCTCACTTCAGAAAGGTGTAGAGAAGCTAATCTGCAAGTTGCTTCCGACATAAGTCAAAGCATCTACATCATTGTTGCTGTGAAGAAGGGAGGGCTGAGCTTTTGGTTCAGTTCAGAAAGGGGCAAAACAGTGTTCTGGAAGTCACTTACAGCTCAAGTGGATATACTTGTTGCTGCGAAGTAGTTGGGGCTAAGGTGTTCTTGGTCCAGAAAAGTAGACTCAGGAAAACATTTCTGGTGTCAAAGTTGGGCTGAGTCTAACTCAGTCAAGGTAGATTGACACAGAGGAATTCCTCTTGTGTCCAATCAAGAACCTCAACAACCCATTTCAACTTACTCCGAGGTAGGATCTAGAAGTGGATCTGAGTTGTAGGGCTTTTTAGCCTGAGCTGTAGGATCCTTTTGGATCTGAGGTAGGGCTGTCCTCACAGCCTGAGTTGTAGGGCCTTTTGGCCTGAGGTAGATGATCTTTGGATTACTGAGTTGTAGGACCTAGTGCCTGAGCTCTAAGTCTTGGAGGAGACTGAGAGATCCTGAAGGATCTGAGATGTAATCTCTTTGAAGCATTGTTTTACTTTAGAGTTTGTCGAACTCAAACTGAACTCTAAAGCAAAACTTAATCTACCAATAAAGCAGCTAACTAAACGAGATTCAAAAATAGTCACTAAGGACTAAGAAACCTATTCACCCCCCTTTAGGTGATTTAGCTATTCTTGAAATAAAGTCTTTCAAGTGGTATCAGAGGGAGGTTGCTCAAAAAGAACTTAACAGTCTGAGTAGATCTCAAAGGATGACTAAAAGAATTTTAACTTATGTGTTCAAAAGAGAACCATAATGTGCGGAGATCAATGAAGCTTCAAATCAGTAAAAATGACAAGAAGACTATTGGACTACTGACTGCTCTTGCAGAAGACAAAGTCTTTCCAGATACAAGAACAAAGATCAGGGCCCCTCTGTTACATTCAGATAGTCACTCAGAGGTGGATGAATCTGAGGAGGGTGGATGCATAAGCTATGAACTGACAGCTACACCAGAAGAAGAATTCTGCTAGGATCAGCCTGGACAAAGTCATGTATATTTCTCATCTAGCTCATCCTCAGAGTCTGGATATGAGTCCTACTCATGCTCAGATGCATCCTCATCAAGTGATGATGAGAGTCCTCTATCAGAAGATGATATCAATCAATTGATTGAAAATCATGCTGCACTTCTGAAAGCTTTAAAAAAAACAAGTTGCTTGTTAAGAAACAATCAGAGGAAATAACCTGCCTACAACTGACTGCTTCCCAGCAAGATGAAGCTTCATCCTTGCTATATCTAAAAGAGAGGGAAACAACTCATCTGAAGATCATGGTAGATATCCATGTTGAGTGCATAAAATATAAGGACTCTATTATCAAGGATCTTAAAAAGAAACTTGAAAGGGAGAAGAAGATTGTGGCTAATTTCTCTAAGATAGATGCTATGAAGAAAAAATCTGAGTCTAAGTTGATCTCTAAAATTATCCAATCTCAGAGAAGAGGCCAAACTTCTGTCAGGCCTCAGTCAACCTTTCATAAGGTAATTCTCCCATCCAACAGGCATGCCCAAGACTGTAAGTGTGCTCACTGGAGGTATGAGAATCTTTCTTGTAAGATCACAAAAGTACCTTACAATGGAAGAAGAGAGGTCATGAGATTGAGTGCACAGAAAACTTCCCATATAAAAATTCAAAAGGCCCATCTTGGACCTTTTGTATTTAGTGCCTTAGCCCCATCATTCAAGGATATGGCTGTTGCCCATTCTAAGGTTCTTCAAGGCAGAACTCATTCCTAAAATGCCTCAGTCAGTAAGGCTGTCTTGACCACCTCTGAAGCCATTAAGAACATGCCAACTGCAAAGAAGGCTATTACTAATGGAGTTCAAAGTAAGTCAAGCTCCTCTATTGTCAGACTCACTACTGGTCAAGATCTTGCTGGAAGAAACAAGAAAAAGGACACAGTTCTCCCCACTGAACAAGCAGCCAAAGATGGCTTGCACACTTCAATGTGTGTTCAGAAAAGGAGATATAATATCCAGGAATGTTGGTGCTGCAACAAAGTTGACCACTTTGTCATAGATTGTTGACACAACCCCTGTGTGCCAAAGGCAAGGCAGTGTCTTCCTGACAAAACTCCTGTAGGTAGACATGCATTCCTATGTTAACAAGGACCTAGGACCCAAGTTAGCTTGGGTTCGTAAGGTAAAGTAATTTCTGTCTTGCAGGATAGTCCAAGTGACCATAATCATTTATGGTCCTTGGACAGAGTTGTGCCAGACCCAAGTCTTGGTACAAGAAATGATTCAACTTATCATCATGCACAAGATGTTAAAGACAAGTGCAATTATTGAATGAGAGCTTGCAAAGGAAAGCCAGATGCACATCAAAGGCTAAAGATCAGAAGCAAGGTTGCTGGTATGCTCAGAGACTGTGAATTCAGTATGAGCTTCAAGTCTACATGGTAGAGATAAGTAGAATTCACCTAGCTTTAATTCTACTATTTAATTGCTAAATTGATTATGCATGTTAGAGATAAGGTACTTGAAACAAATGACTGAGTAGATGTAAATACATTTGTCTAAACAACTATTCTCAATAAATATGTTAGTGCCTCACATGTTCACTATGCCAAAGAAGTAACTAGTCTCAACATACCCAAAGACACATATTACATGTGCAATACTAGGTTAAATAAGTATCAAAATTTGATTTAATCAATTAAGTTTGGGGGGCTAATACACTCTCAGTTGAAATTAATTTAAGGATATTGAAATAATGTCTAATTGCACCCCAATAGAATACATATTAGAATGTGTACTGCAGGACAATCTTATCCCTCCAAGATTAGGCCAACACAGTTAGGGGCTAGTTGCAATCTAATTACTAAAGGAAACAGATGTTGAGCAAAATAAGCTTACTCAACAAAAATTGTAGAAAAGACGGCCTGCAGATAAGTGTCGGGATTCAATTCTGGCAATTGATCAAAATTAATCAGCAAAATAGGATAGTGACTTTCCGCCTTCTTTTTAGGAATAACTATAAATAGAAGTGCTTGTGCAATAAGCAAAGTCACTGTTCCTTACCCTCTCCCGCCCGCACTAGCCAAATTGACGGAAAGCCGTTCTCGCTAGGTATCCGATATTTTCAAGCAAAATGACGCCCAAAGGTCAGGATTTTCTCTTTGAGGGAGCAGAGGTTGTTCGAAATGGATTCAAGGATGCTCCTGAAGAGGTACAATATGTTCTTCATATTCTCCGCGTTTCTGACCTAGAATTCCTACTGTCGGAACCCTGTTTACTCTTGAAGGGGGAAGTTCTCGAATTATTCTACAACGTCAGAGGAGATACTACAGAAGAGAAAATCAAGAGTACTATAAGTGGAACAAGAGTCAAGATAACATCAAGAAAGCTGGCCAAAGCCCTAAAGCTAACAAAGTTCTCCGCAAATGATGACAAGGATGAGTTGTCTCAGGAAGACATAAAGTCTGCGCTAAAATGGTGCGAATTGTCTAAACACACCTCCGGCTCTATTTTGAGAAAGGAACTGAACATAAAGGGTAAGTTCCTGACCGATGTCATTGGGAAGACTTTGTTATGCAAAACAGAGTTTCATGACAAGATCTCAAAGATGTTTGAGGCTATGACTAAAGTCATTCTATCCAAAAGAACTGACTGGGGTAGAGTAGTGTTTAACAGGGTAGTGGAGTGTCTTGCTGAACCAAATTTAGGGAGAATTCTTTTCCTATTTCTGCGACAGACAGTTACAGAAATTCTAAACTTGAAGCTTGGTGCAAGAATACACCACATGAGAAGAATGAACATCAAGATGCTGGAGAGGTGAGACAGGGTTCTTCAACCCCAAGGACCATCAGCTGTGGAAAGGAAAGGAAAGAAGATTGCTGCTACTGAGCCCAGCTCCTCTAGCAGCTCATCTGAGGAGGAAGAGCCTCATAATCCTGAACTATCATCATCTGCTGAAGAGTGCAGGAGGGACATGAATATTCAGGTATCAGCCTCTTCTGATCTTACCCCTCTTAGTCGTGTAAGCAGACCAGAGTCAGATATTGTTCCTGAAGTTGATGAGCCTGCTGCTGAGTTGGTTGAGTCTGTTGCAAAGGAAGGAGTTGACAGGATATCTGCAAGAATAGAGGAAGATGCCTCCAGATTAGAAGATGCAGATAGACATCTGCCTATGTCTGATGATGATGATGCTCCTAGGCCTTAGAGTGAGGGGGAGATCAAACTTGCTTCTGATAAAGAGACTGCTATGTCTGAAGAAGAGCATCCATTGGATAAAGTTATGGAAGTTCCAAGTGCTGAGAAAAGGAATTCTCCAATTGTGGGGGAGCAGCTGATACAAGAGATAATGCAAGATGCATTATTTGTAGGAGAGCAACTAAAAGTTCCTCCAATTGTGGTACTGTCTGCTACATCTGACAAAGAGGTTGCTGCTGCTGCTGCTGACCTGCATGCAAATGAAAGCACGACAGAGGTTGAGAGAGAGATACCATCTGATCTCCCTGCTCATGAAGTACATGATTTAGTTTTCTCAGAATCTGAGAAAGAGGAATATAGTCATGGGAAAACACACTCCTCACCACATCCAAAAAATGAACAGCTCAAGAGTGACACAGCTCAAGAACAACGAGCAAGCTTGTACAAGAAGCTCTGAATGAGGGCACATCGGCCAGAGTTGATCAGCTGCCACCAACTTTTTTAGCCCAACTAAAGGGTTTGCTAGATGAGCAAAGGAGGACACTACAAAATTATGTGGATGAAGCTCTCAAGGATGTTGGAAATGATCTGACAATTGAAATCAAATCTATAAGATTTGAAGTAAATCTGCTGAAAGGAGAAACAGTCAAATTTTTCACAAGAGCTGCTGGAGCTATAAACTTTACAATGGAGAAGCTAGATGTGTCAGACCAAAACATTGCTGTTATCATAGAAAATAAAGAGATTCAGGCCAAGAATAGTGTGACAATCCATGAAAATGATAAAATTCTGAGAAGTGAACAAAACACTGAAATCTTCACAAAGATGGATGCCTGCACCAAGATGCTTGATGACGACATGTTGGAAGTTAAGAATCAATTCACTGCTGGAATAAACTACCTGGAAGTAGAAAGAAGCATGACAAGCAGGTCCCAGACCATTAAATTAATTGAAGAAGTCAAAAAGGGAGAGAGAGAAGCCATAAGGACCAATACTAAAAACATGGTCTGGGCAACAAATGTTGTGAGAGGCTCATTAGGATTAGAGCCAGTGCAATATGACAATATCCCAATGATGCTTGCTCAAGTGCTATAGATTTTGAACAGAGAACCTGCTCAAGATAGTCAAGAGTATGAGATATATATAGAAGATTATGATAGTGCTGGTAATTAGTGGGGAGTGCAATCCACTGCTGCTAAAATTCCCACCTTCACCCCCACTGTAGACTAGACACTACAGACAAGAGAAATGACTGCTGAAACTGCTGAAAGTGAAGAGTAAATCAGGATGAGAAAGAGAAAATACAAAGAAGAAATGAAGAAAAGACCTGATTTGAGCAGTGAAGCCCAGAGTACAGATCCATCATCTTGCTTGCTTGAGATCAGGTTAAGAATAAGAAATCAGACAGAGGAAAATGGTTTAGCAAAACCGAATGAGACAAAATGGAAAAGAGGGACACAAAAAGAATGATTTTCTGGAGGAACAAAAAGACAAATCTTCTTATTCCTGATACTGTTGAACCATCTAAATATTTCCCCAAGCCCTTCAGCTATTTTGAGAGACAGAAGGATAAAGCTGAAGCTGAAAAATAAAAAGCTACTAAGGCTAAGGCTGCTGATGTAGCAGATAAGAAGGGAAATAAAATGGCTGGAGCAGAAGAAAAACCGACAAAGAAATCCAGAAGCAGTGAGATTATGATAAGGGAACCTGAAACTTGAAAAGTTTCAGGTTCTGCTTACAGGGCTAAGGGATGTGATACTTTGTTTAATTGAACAAACATTAATTCTCTATATGATTAAATAAAATAATCATTTGCTATAATTATGATTTGTCCGACTCATCAATTGCTATGATTTTGACTTATCTGCTACATCATTTGCTATGTCTATGATTTATCTGAATTATGATGTGATAATGTATTTTGTATATATATCATAACTGTGTTAGTGTATACATTGACTTAAGTTTTGACTTCTTTAAATAGAGGGAGATTATTGGGTCCATTGATCATAATGTCCTGGATTTGAAGAAGGACCAATAAACAATGTATACACATGTGGTGATCTAACTTGTATTCAAGTTTAATGATTGCAGATTGTCTTAGTAAGCAGTGATGAGACAGATAGCCTAAGTGAGTCAGATAAGTTCTTACCTAAGTGGTGGAAAGACATTAAACTGTTCAAGTCCACAGACGTTGAGTGAAGATCATTCACTCAACGCCAGATGACTTATAGCGCTGAGTGAAGCCTATTTAGTCAAAGCCATGAAGTGACAAGCCGAGAATGTGGACAAGTCCACAGACGTTGAGTGAAGTCAACTCACTCAACGCCATACAACAAAAGCCGGTGAGTCAGGCTAATACATTCAAAGGCTAAAGAGAAATGAGCTGAAAAGTGACCAAGTCCACAGGTGTTGAGTGTAGCTCACTCACTCAACGTCTTAGCTTCACAATTGTTGAATAACTGAGTTCAGAGTTCGTCGAACTAAGCCCTGAGTTCGTCGATCTAAACTTTCACTTATTCTTCAAACTGAACTCTAAATTCGTCGAACTGAGTTTTTACTTATTCGTCGAGCTGAGCTCAGAGTTCGTCGAACTGTGTTCTGAGTTCGTCGAACTCAAACTGAATTCCGAAACAGAAAATCTGGCTAAGACAGAAAGCGTTGAGTGAGGCGTGATCACTTAACGCTCTAAACGCTTTCAATGTCATGACACATAATTAGTTAAAGCAAAAAGCGTTGAGTGAGGCATGCTCACTCAACGCTTAAGATGTTGAAGAAGCAGAAATGGCTAAGGCAGAAAGCATTGAGTGAAGTATGTTCACTCAACGCTCTCAACGCCATGCATGCAGAAGAGGCTGCAAAAAGGTGTAACAACCCCCATTTTTTTTAATAATAAGAATAATCCATTTATATTATAAAGAAAGACTCATAACACCTAAACCTACCCCCACCTTTTTAAAAACGTTAAACCCGAGCCGACGGATTCCCGCAACCCGCATCCCGCACGATTTCCCCCGATCCCGCTCCGTCGGCCCCGCCTCCGTCTCCCGAGCACCCGGCGGCCTTCTCCTCCGCCTCCAGTGGCCGGCAAGTCCCTCCTCCGGGCCCGGCGCCCCTTCCTCTTGCTTCCCCGCCGTCTCTGACGCTTCCCTTGGCCGGTAACTCCCGCAACAACCCTTCTCGTGGCCGGTTGCTTCCAAGGAGGACGACCACCCTTTTTTCCCCTCCTATTCTCCTCCTCCGGCCAGTGAGGGCATAGACGACGTTTCTTCTCCGGCAACCCTAGCTCCTACTCGTTCCGGCCGGTGGATTTCGTGAGGGACTCCTAGGGTTTCGCTCGAAACCCTCTTTTCGTGGATTACTGAGCCCAATCTGGTCTCCTTAGGTAAGGAACTCCGCCTTACTTCCATTTTTCAGTTTGCTCTAATTTTATTACGCTAACTTTCGCTCCCCAATCGATGTAACTGCGTCAATTCAACGTATGTTTGTCTAATCCAGTCTTATTTGTGTTTTCCGGTGCATCTCCTCGGATTTAGGTGGTGGAATCGCTCCAAGACCTCTCCGAATTAGGGATTCTTGCTTCCAAACGCCGCCAAAACTCTCGATCCCTCGCGGTAGACTCTTCTCCCCTCACTTTCGAGGGAGGTAAACTCCTAAACCCCTCTCCTTTTGTGTGGAGCTATTATTAAACGCATGTGCGGACATAAGAAACTTGTTAATTCAATTTGGAATGTATTTTTGACCTCGAACAGGTTTAGCTCAAGCTTTAACCTCGCCTGCGCCACTTAGCTGTCACTAGCACTTTCGAAATCACCTTAAGGCAAATAGAGACTCTCTCTCGCTTGCAAACATGAGATCTAATTTACTTCATCTTGTTTATGAAGTAGCCTCTTATAAACCGGGAACCGTCTAATTATTTATGAATTCTTGAAATTTGCCTAATATCTTAGGCGAACATTGAAAGGAGAGTGTTGGTTTGGTGTGACGCGTCGAGTCAAGCTCCCGACTAACTGGTAACAGAAACCATTAGTCAACCATTGCACGCACCGTTGTTGATAAGCCTTGCGTCAATTCAAACACTAGAATCTTGTGCACCAAATGACAACACCTTCACCCTTCAATGTTTTCCGTTTATGGTATTACAGCTAGGCTAAACTCCGGAGTAGGCCATTAGATTAAAAGCATCTTGTTTAACATGGTTACTTGTCAGGTAGTAGATTGCTACGTGTAAAAACTGGTTTACTAAGCTCTTGTTTCCTATGCTTACTCTTGTGCAATTAGATTAATTTGAATCTTCATGTATATTCATGTTCTGAGGCACTTTCCTTTTGTTTGGATTTGCCTTAGATTTCGTGACTGCGCCGCCCGGTTCCTGAGCTATTTCTTCTTTCAGATACAGCCTTGTTCGGAGGTTTCATTTGTTTAAATGTATCAGCAGGTTCTATGTATTTTGTTTCTTTGCTGTTGGATTTTTCTTTCTACTCATGTACTAGTTATTATCAGACATTTTCTCTTGTATCAAGGACAACTTGTAGGGTGAAACATTGTACTACTTCATTTCACTTATGCATTTTCCACAATTGTGACTAATTGCATTCATTTTAACATTGCTTGTGACATAATCTTTATAAATGAAATGCATGCACAACAACTTTTAACTATTTATGTATGTCTTCCGCATCAATATCTTTTAAAAACTATTTTCAAAAACATCTAATTTAAAAGCTAGTTGTAGAATTTTTGGTTCCGCCTCAGCAGGCATGTTTCTTCTCTGCATGCCTGTGACATCACGACCCGCCCGAAGCGCACTCTGATCTTGTTGAGACGGGTCGTGACAGTTGGTATCAGAGCGAGGTTAGCTCATAAAAAATGAATTATTCTGAAATTTTCAAGTATTTTAAATTCTATTATGTAAATATAGGTACATGTATCATATTTCACTCACCCTGTCATTATTTGTTGTTCGAGGCTGAAACACGCACACACTCACTCATAAGCATGAGTAGTATGCATGCAAATGTTAAGGGAGTATGAACAAACTTAACGTTTATATGCATATGAATTTCCACTAGGATATACACCACTTGCAAATATTAAATTGTATGGGCGGTTTAATGTTTTCAAGTGCGTGACATTAGAATCATAATGCGCATGACATGTTAAGTGATACGGGCACTTAACATGACATGTGTTTCCATTCATGACATTTTTAGGAATGCATTGTAGGCATAATTACATTGCATGCATATCATAACTCATTGCACAAGTGTTAAGCTAAGAACAACAGATGATGATTGTGCACACATGAATTTCACAATCATAACTCTATCGCAAACGATTCTATCATCGCATTTGCATTTGCATGACTTTCACCTAGAGTTGTCCACTGAAAATGCTGTAACTATTACATGATTTAGGTATCCAATGGTGTTAGAATGCTAGAACCTGTAATCTCGATCTACTATGCTTAGCTTGACTGTTTCTCTTACTCAATTCTTTTATGCTCATTTTAGATGGCTCCTAAGCGCTCACAGCGAAAGAAAGCTACTCCTGCTGCGAGGGAGGCCCCTAGAGATGAAATTGCCCAGCTTTTGAGACAGCTTCTGGAGCGTGTCTCTCGTCTGGAGGGGGAACGCCAAACTCCTGATCCAGCCTCTGGTTTCGGCAGCGCAGGGACGACTGGAGTCGCTGTTACCATCACCCCTCCTGCACCTGGATCTGGGACCGGCTTGTCTGCTGGCACCATGGAGGCCCCGCTCGTGCCAAGTCCGACCACCCCTGTAGCGATGGCAGACACTCTGGCTTTCAAGAGACTAAATCCGCCTACCTACAATGACGACCGAGATTACTTTGTGATCACTGAATGGGTCTCCCAGATGGAGAAACACTTTGAGTATGCTGCAGTTCCCGAGGCCCAAAAGGTTCTCCTTGCGGCCTATCAGCTGACCGAAGATGCTTACACTTGGTGGCTTCAGCGCCGCAGCCTCTCCGATTCTGCCACCTTGACTTGGGGACAGTTCAAGGACGCTCTTATGGAAAACTTCCTCTCTTCTGTGGAGCGGGACAAGTTAGCTGAGAAGTTCCTGTCCCTTCAACAGTTTGGCAGGACAGTGACCGAGCATGCGAGAGAGTTCTCCCGCCTATCTCTCCTTGCTGTGGAATTCGTGTCAGATGAAGCCAAAAGGATCAGCCGTTTCGTGAAGGGACTCCGACATGACTTCCAGCAGCACGTGGTAGCCCTTGGCGCCACCACCTACTCAGAGACCGTGGGAGCCGCCTTGAGGGTGGAAGCCATTGAGCTGGATCGTTCCGCCAAGAAAGTCCAGCATGGCACCAACAATGCTGCAGCATCCGACCTCAAGCGCAAGAGTGCTCCATCTCAGGAGCAAGGTCCCGGGACCAAGGAGGTGTGCGCCTTCTGTCACAAGGTGGGCCTTGTTGCCCAAGTCTGTCGTTCTCTCCTGAAAAAGCAAAAGGACATCCATGCTCCGCCGCCTCAGATGACGCTTGCCTCTACCTCCACTGTCTGTGCGTACTGCAAGAAGCCGGGCCACCAGCTGAAGGACTGCCGTCGTAGGCAGAAGGCCTGTTTCAAGTGCGGGCAGGTTGGACACCTCAAGCTAGACTGCCCTATGAGGGAAAGCCCGATTCCCGCTCAGCCACTGCAGGTTGTCTCCGGAGCTCAGGACATGGGTAAGACGGTGCTGAACGTCATCACTCAGGGCGAGGCGCTCGCTTCGACCGACGTCATCTCTGGTATGTTGTTTTGTGGAATTTTAATTTTAATTTTTCTACATGCAAATAAACTGGTCTGCCTTAGTCTCGAATAATCTTGATATGCGCCATGTTTTTTTTTTCCTTTTTAGGAAGATTTAGGGTCAAGAATAAGTGGATGCAAATCTTATTTGATTCCGGTGCATCCCACTCTTTTATTGCTCGCCACATCGTGGACCTTCACAGTTGGCCTACTTCGACACTAGAGGTCCCTTTCGAGGTTTCTGTACCCGGTCATCTGCACCTCTCAACCAGCGACATTCTCAATTGCCCGATCTTGCTTGGAGAATTGCAAGTGTTCGCCGACCTCATAGTTCTGGAAATGTCGGAATTCGACGTGATCTTGGGGATGAATTGGTTGGTCACGTATCAAGCTAAGCTGGACTGTGTAGCAAAGAGGGTTAATCTCAGCATTGGCGGCGAGGACTACAGTGTTCATGTTCAGACCCGCAGCCACCTGAAGGTAATTCGTGCTGTGCGTGCCGCTCGCCTTCTTAGTCAGGGTTGCTCTGCTTGTTTCGTGTATGCTTCATATTCGGATGCTGTCATACCGCAACTTGAATCTATCGTGGTTGCCTCCGAGTTTCCCGACGTGTTCCCCACCGAGCTGCCTGGAATGCCTCCCGATCGTGAGGTAGAGTTCTCTATTGATGTGGAGCCTGGAACGCGCCCCATATCTAAAGCTACATACCGTATGGCACCGCGCGAGTTGGAAGAGCTCAAATTGCAATTGGATGAGATGCTTGAGCGTGGATACATTCGTCCCAGCTCGTCTCCTTGGGGAGCCCCCGTCCTCTTCGTGAAAAAGAAAGATGGTTCCCTGAGGCTTTGTATCGACTATCGGGAGCTGAATAAGGTTACCATCAAGAATAAGTACCCCCTCCCACGCGTAGATGACCTCTTTGATCAGCTCAAAGGCAGTTCTGTGTTTTCCAAGATAGATCTCAGAACGGGTTACCATCAATTAAAGATCAAGGAATCCGACATCCCCAGGACAGCCTTCCGAACTCGGTATGGACATTTTGAATTCTTAGTGATGTCTTTTGGATTGACTAATGCCCCATCTGGCTTCATGGATATGATGAACCGTGCATTCTGTGAGTTCCTTGATAAGTTCGTCATCGTCTTCATAGATGATATTTTGGTTTACTCCAAAACTCGTGAAGATCATGCAGTTCACCTTAGACTCGTCCTATCCACCCTACGCCAACATCAACTCTACGCCAAACTGGCGAAGTGCGAGTTCTGGCTGGATCGTGTTGCCTTCTTGGGGCATGTCATTTCAGGGGATGGGCTATCTGTTGACCCCGCCAAAGTCTCCGCAGTGATGGACTGGAAGCGGTCTTCTACTCCTACCGAGATCCGCAGTTTCCTTGGGTTGGCTGGTTATTACCGGCGCTTCGTCAAGGGTTTCTCCTCCCTTGCCGCTCCTCTGATAAGGCTAACTCAAAAGCACGTGAGGTTTGAGTGGACGGATCAGTGCGAGCGCGCCTTTTCTGAGCTGAAGCAGCGACTATGTTCCGCGCCAGTGCTAGCTCTTCCGTCAGATGGATTGGACTTTTCAGTCTACACTGATGCTTCTGGAGTTGGTTTGGGCTGCGTTCTGATGCAGGATGACCGTGTTATTGCATATGGGTCGAGGCAGTTGAAAATTCATGAGCATAACTATCCCACCCATGACCTGGAATTCGCTGCAGTGGTGTTTGCCTTGAAGCTGTGGCGTCATTATCTCTATGGTGTGAGGTGCCACTTTTACACCGACCATCAGAGTTTGAAGTACATTTTTGTTCAAAAGGACCTCAATCTTCGTCAGAGACGTTGGCTCGAGTTTGTTTCAGACTATGACTTGCAGCTCACATATGTTCCTGGTAAGGCCAATTCAGTGGCAGATGCATTGAGTCGGCAGGTTTCTGTTGCCGCTTGTGCGCCCATGTCAGCTATTCTTACAGCCCTGATTGATGACCTCGACCGGATGGACATATCCATCGCACCCGAGGGTCATGAGGGGATTTCTGATCCGTTATGGGTAGAGCAGGTGAAGGATTTACAGCCATCTGATCCCGCACTTCAGCGCATTCGCCGGCAAGTTGAGCTTGGGACTCTTCCGGATTTCTCCATCTCTGATGATGTTCTTCGTTTCCGAGGTCGACTCTGCATTCCTGATGTCCCTGAGTTACTTGATAGTATTTGCAGAGAGGCGCATGAGTCTCGCTCATCTGGACATCCGGGCAACAACAAGATGTATCATGACTTGAAGCAGATCGTTTGATGGCCTGGTATGAAAAATTACATCGCTCGTTTTATCTCTCGATGCCTTACATGCCAGAAGGTGAAAGCTCAGCGTCAGCGTCCTGGTGGTCTTTTGCAGCCTTTGTCTATCCCTGAATGGAAGTGGGAAGATGTTTCTATGGACTTCATCACTGGATTGCCTCGCACTCCGAGAGGACATGATGCGATTTGGGTTATTGTGGATCGCTTGACTAAAGTGGCTCATTTTATTCCGTATAAGGAGGGTCATTCCACCGAGAAGATGGCCCAGATCTATGTTGCAGAGATTGTCCGACTTCATGGTATTCCTCTGCGAATCGTTTCTGATCGTGACTCGAGATTTGTATCGCACTTCTGGAAAGGGTTTCAGCAAGCTTTGGGCACTGATCTCAACCTAAGCACTGCTTATCACCCGACGACTGATGGGCAGACTGAGAGAGTTAATCAAATTCTTGAAGATATGCTGCGTTGTTATATCTTGGACTACAAGGGAGCTTGGGATGAACATCTACCCTTGGTTGAATTCGCCTACAACAACAGCTATCAAGAGAGCCTCAAGATGGCCCCCTTCGAAGCACTATACGGGCGTCGCTGTAGGATCCCGCTCTACTGGTCGGAAGTCGGCGAAAAGGTGATTTTGGGCCCTGAGTTACTTCAAGAAATGTAACAAGCCACCAAGAAGACTCGTCTTCAGCTCAGTCGTGCCATTGAGAGACAAAGAAAGTATGCAAATCAGCGCTGCCGTCCGTTAGAGTGCGCTGTTGGCGATCAAGTGTTCCTGAAGGTTTCTCCTACTCCTGGGGTGAAACGGTTCGGTCGCCATCATAAGCTCAGCCCGAGGTTTGTGGGACCGTACTCCATCTCAGAACGTATTGGAGGATCTGCTTACCGTCTGGAGCTACCTGCTTCTTTGGCCGGTGTTCATGATGTCTTTCATGTCAGCCAGCTTCGGAAATATATCCACGATCCAAATCGTGTTCTTGAAGAAGTTCCAGTGATTCCTGAGGCCAATCTGTCTTATCCGATCGAGCCTTCGAAGATCGTCGAATATCAAGAACGCAAGCTTCGCAAGAGAACCATTCCGATGGTGAAGGTACTTTGGCTGCATGACAAGTCCGAGGAGTACACCTGGGAACTCGAATCTGATATGCGCAGCAAGTATCCACAACTCTTCTCTTGATCTTGGTACGTCTCTTAGTCTTACTTCCTTGTTATTTCAACATCTTTCATAGCTATCTTTCATGCGTTAACCTGCGAACTTTTGTTTGAAGTATATGTGATCTGAAACTTCGTTGTTTAGTCTCATTCAGAGAGTTCTCCGGAAAGTTTCGGGACGAAACTTCCTAAGTAGGGGAGAATGTAACAACCCCCATTTTTTTTAATAATAAGAATAATCCATTTATATTATAAAGAAAGACTCATAACACCTAAACCTACCCCCACCTTTTTAAAAACGTTAAACCCGAGCCGACGGATTCCCGCAACCCGCATCCCGCACGATTTCCCCCGATCCCGCTCCGTCGGCCCTGCCTCCGTCTCCCGAGCACCCGGCGGCCTTCTCCTCCGCCTCCAGTGGCCGGCAAGTCCCTCCTCCGGGCCCGACGCCCCTTCCTCTTGCTTCCCCGCCGTCTCTGACGCTTCCCTTGGCCGGTAACTCCCGCAACAACCCTTCTCGTGGCGGCTGCTTCCAAGGAGGACGACCACCCTTTTTTCCCTCCTATTCTCCTCCTCCGGCCAGTGAGGGCATAAACGACGTTTCTTCTCCGGCAACCCTAGCTCCTACTCGTTCCGGCCGGTGGATTTCGTGAGGGACTCCTAGGGTTTCGCTCGAAACCCTCTTTTCGTGGATTACTGAGCCCAATCGGGTCTCCTTGGGTAAGGAACTCCGCCTTACTTCCATTTTTCAGTTTGCTCTAATTTTATTACGCTAACTTTCGCTCCCCAATCGATGTAACTGCGTCAATTCAACGTATGTTTGTCTAAT
The DNA here is from genome assembly GCA_039583875.1 of Platanthera guangdongensis. NCBI lineage: Eukaryota > Viridiplantae > Streptophyta > Magnoliopsida > Asparagales > Orchidaceae > Platanthera > Platanthera guangdongensis. The sequence continues at coordinate 178,945,232 of CM077152.1, read as the reverse complement.
CCAGTGTTATTTGTGTTTTCCGGTGCATCTCCTCGGATTTAGGTGGTGGAATCGCTCTAAGACCTCTCCGAATTAGGGATTCTTGCTTCCAAACGCCGCCAAAACTCTCGATCCCTCGCGGTAGACTCTTCTCCCCTCACTTTCGAGGGAGGTAAACTCCTAAACCCCTCTCCTTTTGTGTGGAGCTATTATTAAACGCATGTGCGGACATAGGAAACTTGTTAATTCAATTTGGAATGTATTTTTGACCTCGAACAGGTTTAGCTCAAGCTTTAACCTCGCCTGCGCCACTTAGCTGTCACTAGCACTTTCGAAATCACCTTAAGGCAAGTAGAGACTCTCTCTCGCTTGCAAACATGAGATCTAATTTACTTCACCTTGTTTATGAAGTAGCCTCTTATAAACTGGGACCGTCTAATTATTTATGAATTCTTGAAATTTGCCTAATATCTTAGGCGAACATTGAAAGGAGAGTGTTGGTTTGGTGTGACGCGTCGAGTCAAGCTCCCGACTAACTGGTAACAGAAACCATTAGTCAACCATTGCAAGCACCGTTGTTGATAAGCCTTGCGTCAATTCAAACACTAGAATCTTGTGCACCAAATGACAACACCTTCACCCTTCAATGTTTTCCGTTTATGGTATTACAGCTAGGCTAAACTCCGGAGTAGGCCATTACATTAAAAGCATCTTGTTTAACATGGTTACTTGTCAGGTAGTAGATTGCTACGTGTAAAAACTGGTTCTCTAAGCTCTTGTTTCCTATGCTTACTCTTGTGCAATTAGATTAATTTGAATCTTCATGTATATTCATGTTCTGAGGCACTTTCCTTTTGTTTGGATTTGCCTTAGGTTTCGTGACTGCGCCGCCCGGTTCCTGAGCTATTTCTTCTTTCAGATACAGTCTTGTTCGGAGGTTTCATTTGTTTAAATGTATCAGCAGGTTCTATGTATTTTGTTTCTTTGCTGTTGGATTTTTCTTTCTACTCATGTACTAGTTATTATCAGACATTTTCTCTTGTATCAAGGACAACTTGTAGGGTGAAACATTGTACTACTTCATTTCACTTATGCATTTTCCACAATTGTGACTAATTGCATTCATTTTAGCATTGCTTGTGACATAGTCTTTATAAATGAAATGCATGCACAACAACTTTTAACTATTTATGTATGTCTTCCGCATCAATATCTTTTAAAAACTATTTTCAGAAATATCTAATTTAAAAGCTAGTTGTAGAATTTCTGGTTCCGCCTCAGCAGACATGTTTCTTCTCTGCATGCCTGTGGCATCACGACCCGCCCGAAGCGCACTCTGATCTTGTTGAGACGGGTCGTGACAAAAGGTTTAATGCAAAAAGCGTTGAGTGAGCTTTACTCACTCAACGCTGTCAACGCCTAGATAGACAGAACTGTCTAAGTATTTTGGCGTTGAGTGAAGCTCATTCACTCAACGCCTATATTGTTGATGCTTGCATTTTGATTAAGTCTTTAGGTGTTGATGTCAGTAAGTCAAAAAGTCAACCATATTCAAATTATGAGCGGCAAAGCCACAGTACATGACAAAAGGCGCCGCAGTCCTACTGCATGGCAGTTAGGCGTTAAAGTAAGAATGCAACCAACATTAATGAAGTGAGACCCACTGTTAAAAGAGCCGTTGAGTTACATTAAATAAAAGGAGAAGCTCTTTAAAAAAGAGTAGCCGTTACAGTAGTTTTTCCCGATCACCATTATTGTGGGTGTGACTGAAGAACAGAGAGTCCAAAACAAGCAAGTCTAGAGACATATCAAATTAGCTGTTGATATCAACATCTTCAACATCAAGATTGCTGGTGCCATATTCATCTGCATCAGCTAGCAAACTCAGGGTGATTCACTGAGAAAGAGATAGCAGCTAGGGCTGTCTCTTGCTGCAGGTGCTTCACAGATCCAACCAACAAATCCTAAAGAACATTCTCTTGGGGAGCTGTGAAGAAGGAGATAGGGCAGAACAGTTGACTCAGTTCAGAAAGGTGCAGTGAAGCTAATCTGCAAGTTGCTTCCAGCATAAGTCAAAACATCTACATCATTGTTGCTGTGAAGAATAAAGAGCTGAACTTTTGGTTTAGTTCAGAAAGGGTCAGAACAGTGTTCTCCAAGTCACTTCCAGCTCAAGTGGACATACTTGTTGCTGTGAAGTAGTTGCGGCTAAGGTGTTCTTAGTCCAGAAAAGTAGACTCAGGAAAACATTCTTGGTGTCAAAGTTGAGCTGAGTCTAACTCAGTAAAGGTAGATTGACACAGTGAAATTTCTCTTGTGTCCAATCAAGAACCTCAATAACCCATTTCCTTCTTGTAGGATTTTGTGTGGATCTGAGAGGTAGGATCAAACTTGCTCTGAGGTAGGATCCAAAAGTGGATCTGAGTTGTAGGGCTTTTTAGCCTGAGCTGTAGGTTCCTTTTGGATCTGAGGTAGAGCTGTCCTCCCAGCCTGAGTTGTAGGGCCTTTGGGCCTGAGGTAGATGATATTTGGATCACTGAGTTGTAGGGCCTAGTGCCTGAGCTGTATGTCTTGGAGGAGCCTGAGAGATCCTGATGGATCTGAGGTGTAAGCTCTTTGGAGCATTGTTTTGCTTTAGAGTTCGTCGAACTCAAACTGAACTCTAAAGCAAAACTTAACTACCAATAAAGCAGCTAACTAAAAGAGATTCAAAAATAGTCACTAAAAACTAACAAACCTATTCATCCCTCCTCTTGGTGATTTAGCTATCCTTGAAATAAAAACTTTCAAGTTAGCCGTTGCCGTCTGAACCTGCGACCTCCATCCACCGCTCATTTCCCCACTCCACCCTCCTGAGTCACCTTCTTCCTCCCAATTCTCACCTACCTGCATCCTCCACAGTACTCTGCTTCCTCCACAGTCCCCTCCAACGCCTTTTCAATAACCAAATTTCCCCATAGCCCCAACCAGCCACCTTCAAACCCGTTACTATCCTTTTCAACATCCAACTTTCCCCCATAGCCCTGACCAACCACCTCCAAACCCGTTACTATGCTTCTCGTTCAGCAAGTGTCCCTAAACTTTGTGGAAACTCTCCGCCCTGGGAATTCTGGCAGGTATACTTTACGCTTTCTCCTGTTAGCTTAAAACACAATCCATTTGAGTTAAGTGATCACCCCCATTCGAACTCGCATTCCCTCACCTCACTTCATCGTTATTGTGTTATTGCTTGTGCAACTACTAAACGTGATCCGCTTGCGACATGGCTAAATTCTCGCTCAATTCCCAATTAAATATTTGATCGATTCATGTTGAATGCAGAGTTTACTCTCAAAGTTCCCACTCTCTCGGGGAAGAGCGCAATTAGTTAATAGAACGTCTAAAAAATTATCCCTTTAATCATGTTTCCAAAATATCTTTAAAAAATTCCAGACATCAGTCTGCATCAGTTTGGTATCAGAGGATTGATTTTACTTCTATCGTGAATTCGACGATTCTTAAAATTTAATATTTATTCTTTAAAAAAAATCTACCCTTTAAATTTTTTTTTTCCCGAATAAAAAAAATTGTACTTTAAAAAAACTAGAGTATTTTAAATTCATCTCTCTTTAAAAAAGGAGCCTCTTTTATTTTGAAAAAACATATATATATTATATAAAAAAAGTAATTATTAATGGAGGATCGTGTTGAACGTCTATAAACGAGTGTTGAGGATTTAACCAAACACATGGGGAACCTCACGCAGTTGGTTGAAACTCTCACCACCAACTTGGGAGATGTGACACAAGTAATGAACCGGTTGTGAACCTCCGTTAACAACATCGAGGTCACCTACATTTGGGTAGAAATCCACCACCTCCACCTAACGAACACCCTTACCCTAGGGAAGAAATACATGATCCCCACCACCCAAAATTTCGCAATCAATCACGGTGGGATGACGATGTTAAGTTAGATGTAGGTGCATTTGAGGGCCGAGTGGAACCAGAGGGTTGTCTAGATTGGTGTGAATGCGTGGAACGATTCATGGCTTGGAAACAGATGCCCACGAATCATCAAGTAGAGTATGCCACCCTTAGGCTTAAGGGACCAACACTATCCTGGTGGGTCCTGTTAGAGTGTACCCGATTCACTTTAGGTCTAGCTCCCATCACCAACTGTGTAGAATTTAAGACCCAGCTACGGAAGCGGTATGTTCCCCCTGACTACCTTCAAAACCTTTATCGCAAATTTCACAATTCGCAGCAGGATAAACTCTTGGCGGTTGATTACACCAAAGAGTTTTTTATCCTCCAGTCCAGATTAGACATCCAAGAGGAGGACGATATGACTATTTCTTGCTACCTAAAAGGTCTACGTTATGCTATTCACGAGCAGCTGGAGCTCTACGATTTTCGAGTCTTAGGAGAGATCTCCAGTAGGTCCCGACGTGTAGAAGCATCACAACAAAAGAAAGCTTCCAGTCGTTTGATTTCTGACAGGCCTTTGAATGCGAGCTCGCTATTGGCCACACCCAAACTTTCCGTGCTGAATCGTCCTCCCGGTTCCACTAGTACTCCTACTCCACCTCCTGCCTTCACTAAAGGCACAAAGATTATGGGTTCCCGACCCAATCTAAGTACTTTTCGGTGTTTTAAGTGCATGGATCGGAGACACAAATCCTCATAGTGTCCTTATAGGCAGTTTGTAGCAGTGATCGAGTCTGAGGGAGATCAGGAACCTGAATATGAAGTCTTGCTTACTGACCCCCCATCTGACTCGGTAGTGGAGGGCGTAGTAGAAGTTGAGGGTGAGCACACCAAACATTTAGTTTGCGTCCTCCAACATAATCTCCTCACCCTAAAAATTCCCACCGAAGATGAGTGGTTGAGACATAACATCTTCCACATTACCACACACATTCAAGGGCAATTTTGCTCTATTATCGATAACGTCAGTATGGAAAATTTTATGTCTCAGCGAATGTTGGAAAAATTAAAACTTGAGATGCAACCATTAGGAAAGACGTATAGTTTATCCTGGGTCACGAGTTCCATGACTATACCCGTTACACATCAGTGCCTATTTGAATTTTACATAGGGAAACTATCAAGGTTCAGTTTGGTGTCATGTCGCTACTATAGAGGTTTGTCATATTCTGTTAGGACGAGCATGACAGTTTTAACGACGAGTGATTCACGACGGATCTAGGAACTCTTATACCTTATAACGTAGTAGGCGTAAGATCGTTCTTCTACCCCAGAAGAATGATCCACTTCCCAAATCCTTAGAGCGACCCTATCCAGGGGAATGCACATCTTCTCCCATCGTTGCGATTTCCTTTCCTTCAGCCCATTTGCTGCTTTCTGGGTCTCATTTCCAGAAGGAGATGAGGGAAAATGAAGTTGTCTATATCCTGGCTGGTTTAGATTCCAGCACAGAGCCTGTCGAGATTCCAAGTTGGATTCACCCCCTTATCATCGAGTTTTCTAGCATTATGCCAGAAGAACTCCCTGACCGCTTACCTCCCATGCGGGACATACAACACTGTATCAATCTGATGTCCGGTGTTAGCCTTCCTCACCTACCACATTATCGCATGAGTCCTAATGAACACGAGGAGCTTCATCGCCAGGTCACCGACTTGATTAAGAAAGGACACATTAGGGAGAGTATGAGTCCCTGCGCTGTTCCTGCACTACTCGTCCCTAAAAATTATGGAACTTGGCGTATGTGTCTGGATAGTTAGGCCATCAATAAAATAGCCATTAAGTATCATTTTCCAATTCCCCAATTGGACGATATCCTCGATATGCTCAATGGTTCCAAGGTTTTCTCCAAGATAGATCTTAAGAGCGGTTACCATCAGATCCGTAATCGGCCCGAGGATGAGTGGAAAACCATCTTCAAAACTAGGGAAGGACTTTACAAGTGGCTAGTGATGCCTGTTGGCCTATACAATGCCACAAGTATCTTTATGCGACTCATGCACCAGGTCCTTCTCCCTTTGATAGGAGTTTGTGTGGTCGTCTATTTTGATGATATATTAATTAATAGCACTGGCTCTGACCTACATCTTAAACACCCGCGACAAGTTCTACTTATCTTATTAGAGAATAAACTTTGCGTGAATCTTAAGAAATGTGTTTTTCTGACAGATAGTTTGACTTTCTTGGATTTTATTGTATCATCATTAGGAATCAAGGTTTATCCTGAAAAGGTTCAAGCTATTAGGTCATGGCCCAGTCCTAAGAACATCACCGAGGTCCGTAGTTTTCATAGATTAGCATCCTTCTATCGTCGATTTATTAGGAACTTCAACGCCCTCATTGCCCCAGTCACCGATTGTCTTAAAAAGGGCCATTTTATTTGGACTGAGGACGTAGAATGGGCTTTAACGCTTGTGAAAGACAAGCTGACGAGTGCTCCTGTATCTGCACTACCTTATTTTGAGAAGATTTTTGTGGTCAATTGTGACGCCTCTATTATAGGGATAGGGTCCGTTTTAAATCAAGAGGGCCGCCCCTCGCTTTCTTTAGTGAGGAATTGAATAGGGCAAAAACTCGATATTCCACGTACGACCTTAAGTTTTACGCCATTGTTCATGCTCTTCGGCACTGGCGCCACTATCTGATCCAGCGCGATTTCATCCTTAACACCGATCATGATGCACTTCGACAGTTGAATTCACAAAAGGAGGTACATCCGCATGCCAAATGGACGGCCTTTATTCAGGAGTTTACTTTCCATTTGAAACACAAGCTTGGTGTTTCAAATAGGGTAGCGGACACGCTCAGCCGTCGGACTCATGTCCTAGTCATGTTGCAACCCCATATCATTAACCTTGATTCCCAAAAGGAACTATACCCCTCTGATACGTACTTTGGCATGATCTGGGCCAAATGACAATTTAGTGGCACCGATCCTTCCACAAAATTTATCTTGAGTGAGGATTTTTATTTAGGGGTACCTGTTTTTGTATTTGTGAGGGACCGCTTTGGAATTACCCTGCTTAGAGAGTTGCACTCCTCGGGATTAAAGGGTCATGTTGGGCAAAACAAACTTTTGATCTCGCTAACACCCGATTCTTTTGGCCTAAAATGAAAGAGGATGGTGCCAACCTAGTTAGGGAGTAAAAATTAAGTCCGGTAGGCGAACCTTCCTCTAGGTCCCCACCAATAGAGAAGAGGAAAAGCTTGTAAATATGTGGGGTCTGCCATACATACTCAATATAGGCATGTGGGGCCCATCACAATACAAGCTTTTTATTGGCCACCCGGACCTTCCTTTAGGTCTGGGTGGCGGACAAAAAAATTTTCCCTAGTTAGGACCTGCACAGCCTGTCAGTTTTTAAAGGCATGCACAAAACACTAGACTATACACCTCTCTTTCTTTTCCTGAGAGGCCATGGGATGAAGTTTCTATGGATTTTATTGTATGGTTGCGACGGACCAGACAAAGAGTTGATTCAGTTTTCGTTGTAGTTGATCGGTTTTAAAAAATGACTCATTTTAGCACTTGCGAGAAAACGTCTGATGCCACTCACGTTGCTGATCTCTTCTTTATAGAAATTGTGCGCCTACATGGGATTCCCCGCTCTTTTACTTCTAATCGTGACACTTGATTTTGAGTTTTTTTTGGAAAATACTATGGGGAAAATTAGGAACAAAGCTAGAATTTGGTAGTGCTTATCACCCGCAGTTGGATGGACAGGCCGAGGTGATAAATTGAATCTTGAGTGAGTTTCTTAGATGTTTAGCGGGAGAACATCCGAAGCAATAAGATTTAGCCACTCCACAAGCTGAATTCGTGCACAATAGCACAACAAGCCATTCCACCACCGAATCTCCTTTTGAGGTAGTCTATGGCTATCTCCCCCCCTATTACTTGACCGACACTCTCTTCCCTCTTTTGAACTGACCTCTTTCGATGCTCTAACTTTTATTGATCACTTAAAATCTTTGCATGAGTTTATTGCTAACAGTTGCGAGCCTCTTCTCAGTAATATAAAGCTATGACCGATTAATATCGCCGAGAGTTATATTTCTCAGAAATAGATTGAGTTCTTGTATTTTTTTCAGGAAAGAGAGATTTCCCGTGAGCTCCTATCATAAGCTTTGACAATGACATTTTGGCCCTTTCTGGTTAAGAAATGTCTTGGTTCAATTGCTTACCTCTTAGACTTACCCGCTGAATTTGGAACCTCTCCTATTTTTAACATTGCTAACCTTGTGCCATTCTTTGGCGAACCTCCTATTGCTACCCCTCGTCCTCCCTCTTTCGTACCTACCACCTCTACACAACCAGCTTAACCCCCATATACACCCACCCTTGAGGAGATTGAGCAGGTATTGGATGTTCATGAATTTTAGATACGTACTGGTACTTATCAATGCTACCTTGTATCCTGGTAGTGCATAAGTATGTCAGACAATTCATGGATTAGTGTTGCTGAACTTTGTCGCCTTCGTCCTGATCTTTCTATTGCAGGTTTTTGTCATTCCTCAACAATGTTAGTCTTTTCAACCCCAGAGGAATTCATGCATTTGTTGACGCATCTTGATGATTATGCTATTTTGATTGTTTCTTTTTAATTTTAATTCTGTCATGTCGCACTATTTTGTATATCGTTTCATTTCGGGGTGTTGGCTCAACCGACCAATACGACCTTAAATAAATAGGGCCGATAATATGTGATGGTAGGATGCCAAGGTGACACTTCCGAAAATGCATGACCCGGAATTATTTTTTGGGGAGCTCAACTACCTCTTGGAATTCCCCATGTGGCTTTTGACCCCCCACTAAAATCATTAAAATATTCCCTCCATTACTTCCTATCATCTCACCTCTTGGAAACATCCTGTATGAATTAAATGACTGTGCCAAGCCATGTGAACTAAAAGACTTTTACCTCCCCATTTAATTTTCTTTGATATTATATATTGAAACCCCGTCATTATTATATAGTCGACTACTTTGAAAACTCTTCCTCCCATTTAATTTCATAGTTGAAACCCCCATCATTATTATATATTGGAAATAGAGAGTAGCTGATTATTTCTTTATAAAAGCTGACGATCCCCTTCTTGAAAAACAGACTGGAAAAAGAAGGCCAAACAGACCCTTGCTCCGTCCGGTCCTCTTCCAGCGCAGCTCCCTACATCTTCTCTCTTGACAAGGCCTTCCACCCCCGTCGAGGAGCGTTGCCGATTCCACTGGACTGAAGCCCGCCCACTAGCGATCCCTTCCCGGCGACTGTCCAATAGGTGCGGCGTTTGCTATGAAGTTTTGTCCCGACCCTGTGCTCGCAGACACCACCAAGTTGCTTCCCCGACTGACTTCCGCCGCCGACTTCCTCCAACACATCAGTTAGTCGCTGCCTTCTGAACTCGCGACCTCCATCCACTGCTCATTTCCTCACTCCAGCCTCCCATTTTACACCTACCCACATCATCCATAGTAGTCTACTTCCCCTATAGTCCCCACCAGTCGCCTTTTCAACATCCAACTTTCCCCCATAGTCCCAACCAACCACCTCCAAACCCGTTACCAGTTACCACCCTTGTCTAACTAGTGGAACCAAACTCCGTGGCAACTTCTCCGCCCGAGGAATTCCGGCAGGTATACTTCACGCTCCGTCCTATAGGCTTAAAACACAATGTATTTGTGTTAAGTGATCACCCACATTCGAGCTTGCATTCCCTGACCTCACTTTATCGTTGTTTTGTTATTAGTTGTGCAACTACTAAACGTGACCCGCTTGCGGCATCGCTAAATTCTCGCTCAGTTCCCAGTTAAATATTTGATCGATTCGTGTTGAGTGTAGAGTTTACTATCGATGTTCCCACTCTCTCGGGGAAGAGCGCAACTAGTTAATAGAGCGACTAAAAAATTACCCTTTTAGTCATGTTTCCAAAATGTTAAAAAAAATCCGGACATCAGTCTGCATCAGCTTAGGCAGTCATAGATGGACGCAATCATTTGCCTTTGCTCACTGATGTTACTGAAATACACAATATATCAGAAATCAATACAATGATTCATGCCTTTGGTACTCGCACGAGTCATTCAACAAATGGTACTTCCTAAATTAACAAGTATATTGCGTATATGAATCATGCATTCACAGGTACAATCATAGATGCTGCGCAGAACGGGTTTTATATGATAAATCATCATTTCTTCATGCTCACACTGGCTCGGAGCTCACGGATAAATAAAGGTCCGACACGGGCACTCGATATTATTCCTTAGAAGAGACCGCCACATCCTTGCCTTTGTCCTTTGTTTACCGAGCCTCAAAGGAATTTGTTTTGGAAGGCTGGCAGAGCGTACCAATCATCGAAAATTCTGATTTTCGAAAGTCGTAGTGTGTTGGAATCCTAATACTGATTTGAGCTAGGATTACTATTATGATGTTTAGATTGACCCATGTTGTATAGTCTAGGGTCATAGGTTATTCTTTCCAGGGTTGCTACTTCAAGAAGAACTCCAGAGAAAAAGAAGTTCAACAGATGCAGAAATTCACTCGACGAAAGCAGAGCGCAGATGACGATCGCCGAGCTCAGCTCGACGAACTCAGAGTTTTACCTCTGAGCTTTGCTCGACGAAATCTGAGCTCCGATCGACGAACTCTGACCTCTACTCTCAAGCTCAGCTCGACAATAGCCAGCATCAGCTCGACGAAAGCCAAGCTCAGCTCGACGAACAGCTAAGCTCAGTTCGACGAATTACATACCCAGTTCGACGAAATCCTTGCTCCGGTCGACAAAATCTTTAGTAAGTTTGACTAATTTTCTGCAGTGATTTAGACGGTTTATATTCAGAAGTAAATTATTTTTAAACAGCTAATTCCAACCAGTTATTCTATGGTATATAATGCTGAATATTTTTAATGAATATGACCATTTCTGGTAGCATTAAATACGGATTGATCACAGAGAATTCATTCTAATTATTCACCATGCCAGTTAAGGAATAAATTTATATCCAATATTCAAATTCAGCCGTTACAAATTCTCAGAGACTCCTCAGGCTATTCAAGGAATGTTTTCAAAATTCAAATACTTGGATTTTTCTCAGGAATATATACTCAAAAATGCTCTGCTGAATATAGATAAACAAGTGAGACATCAGACAAAAATCAACACACACAGTTCTTGAATATCTTTTACTCTCCAAGAGAATCAATCTTTCATTTGTTTAAAAACTTTACTAGAGAGATACAATTGTTGAAGGCCTACACCCTGAAAAGAAGTCTCCCTCACCTGATTACAATCTCTACACAAATCAGGGGGAGCTTTTAGCTTCATCATCCGCTCAATTTTCTCAGAGAAATTTGAAAGATAAGATAACATCACTTTTAATTTTATTTTTCTAGCTGTGTACAGTGTTATAACTCCCTTCAAAAGTTGACCCCCTTGGTTCTTAAGTCACATGAACAAAAGACTTAATTTGGTTTTTGGGCACCGGGTCAAAAGCTCAAAGGGTTGCTACATCTCTCTTAGAAAATAGATCTTCTGGTGACAGTGCACCTGATCAAAAACCTGTAGTGGATTTCTACCAGGGTGGTAGAAGAGTGGATGTACCTAGTTTTATTGGGGAACCACTATAAACTCCATGTGTTGTCTGTGATTGTTATCCTCTCTGTTTGTGTGCTGTGCTTTGTTTTGTTTTTTGCTTTATATATTTATATATATCACTAGTTTTTAAATCCGCTATAAAACTAAATTAAATCTTTTAATATACACTATTCACCTCTCTCTAGTGTAAAGTAGATCTATCCCTCACTTTCAATTGGTATCCGATGACAAGTTATTTTGTTTTACAGGCTAACACCTGAAGCACTAGATCTGATAGATCTTATTTTATCTAGAGTGTTTTATTATCATGACACAGAATAAAGAATATTCAAGCACTAAACCTCTAGCGTGCAATCTGAATAAGTTTGCACTATGAAAGACAAGGATTGTGCTGTATATGAACTCTATTGATGAAAACATCTACAATTCCATCTTGACAGGTTCACCTCAACCAGTGACATCAACAAGTTCCAGTACAGTGCCACCACCAAAATTGACAGAGGCACAAAAAAGCTGAAGATTGATGATGCCAAAGCAATGAACATATTGACTCAGACTATGTCACATGACATTTTTCAGAAGGTTGCTGAATGCTATTCAGCAAAATACATCTGAGACTCCTCAACACAATAGTTGCTGCATCTGCTGATGAGAGAAAAGACAAAAGATCACATCTTATCTCCCAATATAAAAACTTCAAGAAGGGAGAATCTGAATCTGTAGCTTAGATGTACAGTAGGCTCAGTCTCATTGTAAATGAACTGAAAACACTAGAAAAGAACATCACATTGACAGAAGTCAATGATAAGATCCTCATGTGTTTCCCTAGCACATGATACTCAAGGATCTGACCAATCAAGCAAGTTAGAAGCCTAAATGAGATTTCTACAGAAACTTTGTTGGACAAACTCAAATCTTATGAGCAGCTCATGAAGTCAAGGGAAACAGAACAAAGGACACCACCTGCAACAAAGAAAGAGAAGAACATTGCCTTCCAGGCAAAAGAAGAAGGAGAAATTCTTCCAGAGAATGAAGATCTTATTGGTCACTTGGCTAAGAGATTCTATAAAATGACAAGGAAAGACTTCAGGAGGAGATCTTCCAGAAACACTGACAAGCCAATGTATGACAAAACACCCACTAAAAAAATTGTGTTATGGGTGCAAGAAGACAAAATATATTCTTCCTAAATGTCCTGGGAATCAGAAGAAAAAAAAAAGAAAGAGAAGGATCACAGGAAGCACTTCAACAGACCCTCTTCTAGCAAACACAAACAAGAGGAGAGGGGTTTTGTAGCTGAAACCTGGAGTGACTCAGATGATGAGTCTTCACCCAGTACAAGTGAAGATGAAGAGGAAGCTAAGGCTAAAAAACTATGCTTCATGACAATCAATGCATCATGCAGTAATTTTGAGGCTGAATCAGAATCTGAAGATCAGATAATCTCTACCCTTGACTTTTCTTCAGAATAATTTAAAAAAGATTTCAAATTGTTATGCAAAGACTTAATAAAATTTGAGAAGGAGATAAGACTTCTCAAAGAAAAGATAACTGAATTAAATGATTTTTCTTCTGAAAACATAAAACTTAAAGCAGATTTGAAAAATCTTAAAGAACAAAAAAATTCACTAGAGCAAAAATTAACTGAGGCCAAACAGTTTGAAGAATCCCTTAATGGGAGAAACATCAAACTGATGAATATCACAAACACAGTAAATGACATGCTAAATGACAAAATAGGCTTGGGTGCTTCATCAAGTCAACCTCAGTTATTACAGAATAATATTTTATCAACACATATAAAATTTGTTTCTGCCAAAAGAAAATAAATTTTACAAGTCACAGATAAAGCCACTAAAATTTCACAAAAGAATAAGCAACTACATATTAAAAATCTTCAGGAAAACCATGTTTAAAACAATTCATCGAACAGAGCTCGACGAAATAATGATTATTCGTCGAACAGAGCTCGACGAATTATGAACATAAAATTTGTGCACAATTATTCACATGATTTTCGACGAATTCACTATGATTCGTCGAACTGCAATCGACGAACGAGGAACGCAGAATATGACCAATATTATTCTGTGAACAGAGCTCGACGAACTCACTTCCATTCGTCGAACTCAGATCGACGAATTCACTTTAATTCGTCGAACCCAAATTCTTTTAACAAAAATTTTAATTCTTTTAAACAATATAATTAGACACAAAACTTTAAGAATCCTTTTACTCAGTGGATAATTCCTGCTATGAGATATCATCCACTTGATTATCACGATCAACCTAAATACTACTTTTATTTCTACTGGTTACATCAAGAAAGTAAGACCCAATGTAACCTGAGTCAAAAACATCTAATTTGTTTTTGCAGGGAAAAAACTATCATAGAGGAACAGTGATATATGTATAGTGGGTGCTCAAAACACATGAAAGGATGCAAAGACAACTTGCAAAAATTCAAAACTAAGCTTGGACCTAAAGTCATGTTTGGAGACTTCAACTGTGGCCAGACTAAGGGCTATGGAATTGTCAGGGTTGGAGAAGTTACCTTCATAGAGGTAGTTTATATGAAAGGTCTCAAGCAAGGTTGTCAGGATCGCGATCCGGATCGTAGGATCGCACGATCCTAAGATCCAGATTCTACATTTTGATCCGGATCTTAATCCGGATCGAAATCAAGCCACGTCCAGGTGGGATCGCGATCCGGATCGTGGAATCATTAGGATCGTGATCCCTAAACGATTCCACGATTCGTATCCGGCTTAATTAAAAGTCGTGGAAATTTCCTAAACCATATTCCCTCTCCCGACGGCTTTTCCTCCCAGTCCTATTTCCTCTCCCGACGGAGGCTTTCCTCCCGGCTCCCGGCTCCCGCACAGCTGCAGGTCTTCTTCTTCTTCTTCTTCTTCTTCTTCTTCTTCTTTTCCTGTCCCGACGGCTTTCTCCCGCACAGCTGCACCTTCTCCTTCTTCTTCTTTTCCTGTCCCGACGGCTTTCTCCCGCACAGCTGCACCTTCTTCTTCTTCTTCTTCTTTTTTTGTCCCGACGGCTTTCTCCCGCACAGCTGCACCTTCTTCTTCTTCTTCTCCTTCTTCATCTTCTTCTTTTCCTGTCCTGACGGTTTTCTCCCGCACAGCTGCACCTTCTTCTTCGTCTTCTTCTTCTTCTTTTCCTGTCCCGACGGCTTTCTCTCGCACAGCTGCACCTTCTTCTTCTTTTCCTGTCCCGACGGCTTTCTCCCGCACAGCTGCACCTTCTTCTTTTTCTTCTTCTTCTCCTTCTTCTTTTCCTGCCCCGACGGCTTTCTCCCGCACAGCTGCACCTTCTTCTTCTTCTGGTAATGATTTTTTTATTTTTTTTATATATTTTATACTTCAAATTTAATGAAGATAGTTTATACCTCAAATTTATAGGTTCATCTTCATAATTTAGTTACTGAAAATAGTTTGACGAAGATGAGACAACTAAGACAAAAATGCTTACTCATTTTAGCTTTAGAGTTGCTAACGTAGAGGCGGAAGTTACACTCCTCAGGTACATTTACAATCATAATTGTTACTTTATGCATGTTCTTATTTTGTCTTACGCTTAGGATCTATTCTAGATTTCTAGTAATAATAGTCTTATAGTAAACAAATGAAAATGATTAATTATATGATTTTTGGTATATATTATTTGTGTAATTGTATGATATGATTGATATCAAATTCAATTTCATCATTTAAGTCTTCTTTTAAGAATGTAGTGGGATCTTACGATCCACGATCCGATCCTACGATCCGATCCGATCCAATCCCTTAAATGATCCAACCTAGGATCTCGATCCTGACAACCTTGGTCTCAAGCATAACCTGATATCCATAATGTTGAGTACATTGACAAATGTGTACCAGATTTGAAGAAGGCTCACCCTACTCAATGATATACATCAAGGTGTATTTGATGTGCTTTGAGTTTATATGTGCAGGTTAAGTAATTGCAGGAAATGCAGAAAAGTTTCTAAGTCCATGTGTCGACACCTAGAGGTGAAGTGTCGACACTTATGAAGGCTTATGTCGACACCTAGAGAAGCTCTGTCGACACTTGGAGTAATTGTGTCGACACCAGGAAAGACAGAGACGATACCAGAAGAAAAGTGTCGACACATACAAGCAGTGTCGACACACCGTGAAGAATTGTCAACATAATCTGTGTCGACACTTAGAGGCAGTGTCGACACCCAGAGAAACTTTGTCGACATCAAATGTGTCGACACCAGGAGGCTGTGTCGACACTCAGCAAACTTCAACAAAGTTAAAGTACTTGTGTCGACACAAAGGAGATGTGTCGACACTCAGCAAGTTTCAACACATGAAAGTATGTGTCGACATAAAGGAGATGTGTCGACACTCAGCAAAGTTTCAACACATGAAGAATGTGTCGACACAAAGGAGATGTGTCGACACTCAGCAAGTTTTCAACACAAGAAGACATGCGTCGACACAAAGGAGTTGTGTCGACACACAGCAGAATTCAACTAAGTGTTAAAGAAGAAGTACTTGTGTCGACATACAGAATCAGTGTCGACACATTCAACAAAAGACTTGTGTCGACACACAGAATCAGTGTCGACACATTCTGAAGAAGCAGTGTCGAGAAGCTGTTACAACAACACAAGGAGTTCTGTCGACACCATCAAGGCTAGTGTCGACACTTAGTCTACTTGTGTCGACACTTAGTCTATTTGTGTCGACACATAATGACTTTCTGTCTCGACACTTTCAGACAGTGACAGTGATTTCAAGAAGTGACTGGATGACCTGACAGCTGTCATTTCAACCGGTCAACTGCAACTGTCAGGAGGTTGTTAGAAACCGGATCAGCCAGTCACCATGGAGAAAGCTTATATAACGCAAAAGAAGAAGACCTTCGATAGAAGATCTAAGAAGTTGGAGAGAGAGAGCTCCTTCTAAGAAGAGCAGCTGCTGAACCAGACTGCAAAGTAAGATTCAGATTGAGATCTGAATCTCAAGACAGAAGTTGATTGAAGATCATCTTCACAGAAGATTCAACCCTACTGAGTTCTAATTCCAGAAGTTTTGAAGAAAGCTAAGGGAGGTTGATCTCTGCCAAGTTCTTCTAAGAACTCATCAAGAAGCCAGTCAACTCATCTCTCTCTGTCAGAGTTGTGGTTAATTACTTTGTATAATCAAATTACTGTAGGATCTTGTATAGATCTGAGTTGTAAGCCTAAATCTATAAAGGCTGAGGTATGACATTTGAGACTGAGTGTAGGAGAATCAATTCTCTGAGTGTAGGCCTTGTTAAAGGCTGAGGTAGGGCTGTTTAGCCTGAGTGTAGGTCTTGTTGAAGACTGAGTGGTAGGGCTTTGTGCCTGAGTTGTAGGAGTGGGGACATTCTGAGTTGTAGGAACCTGTTTGAGGTTCTGAGCTGTAGGATCTGAGGATCTGAGGAGTAGTGCAAAAGTTAGGCCGAATCTAGTACACTACTAGATAAGCGAAGGGGGAAAGTGGATGTACCCAGACCTTGGGGAATCACTAGCATTACAGAATGTTACAGAAGTTAGTCTGATAGCATTACAGAATGTTACAAGAAGTTCTATAGGATTGTTAATGAGTTGATGTCATATGGAAGAGAATTCAGTAACTATGAGCTGAATGATAAGTTCTTAAGATCCCTGACTAAGGACTGGGACACCAAGATTTGTGCCATTAGGGAAGTGGCCAAACTAGCTGACATACCTCCTCCAACTTTGTTTGGAAAACTGTTATCTTATGAGATGCAGTTAATTGCTAGAAAGGAGGAAGAAAAGACTACTAGAGTGGAGCAAAAAGAAAGATCTGTGGCCTTCAAGACTGAAGCCACTAGGAAGTATATAAGCAAGTCTCTATCTCCACCTCAAATAATTGCTGAGGCTGTCACAGAAAATTCAGATAGCAAGAATTCAGATAGCAGTGAAAGTGATGAAGACTTTGCTGCTTTTACTAGGTATTTTCAAAAGTTTCTGAAGAAGAAGCAGTGAAGGTCTAAGCCTTGTACTTCTCAGCCAAAAGATGACTACTATCAGAAAAGAAAGTCATCAAGGAATGACAGAATCAGGTCCAAGCCAAGCAAAACTACATCCTCAAAGATTGTGTGTTATTGCTGCAATAGACAAGGACATGTAGTGGCTGACTGTCCTGAAAAGAGGAAGGAGTCAGCTGACAAAAAGAAGACTCAGTTTAAGGGCAAAAAGGAAAAGTCCTTTGTTGCTAAGAAAGACAAGAGTCTGACAGATCAGTCATCTTCAGAAACAGAATCAAAATCTGAAGCCTACATTGGATTATTTGCTGAAGAGGAAGAAGATGAGTTCATACAGCTAATGAACCCAATTTATGAGCATGAGGACCATCAGTGTAAGGGGCTGATGGCTTTATCTGAAGGAGACAAGATCCAGGATCAACCTGGACCAAGTAAGGTACAAAGTTGTTCTTCTAGTTCAATTTATAATACTGAGTCAGAATCAGATACATCTGCATCAAGTGATGTGAGTGAGTCTGAATCTGAAGAAGATATTCATCAGTTAATTGATGAATATAGAGACTTGTTGAAGGCATTGAAGAAAAACAAAACCTTGGCCAAAACTCAGGCAAATAAGATTGCTAGTCTTAAATTGGCTGCTGCTGATTCAGACAAGTTGTTAGATCAGAAACTGAATGAAATAGCCAGGCTGAAGAACATTACTGTTATTCAGATGTGTACTATTACATTTAAGAATGATCAAATTAGAAATCTGGAGGTTAGACTTCAGAATGAGAGAGAGATTGTAGCAAGTTTTTCTAAACCTAAATCTGTTTTACCCTTGATAGATGAGTTTGTACCTCAAAAGGGTAAGGCTGGATTAGGATTTAAAAAACCTGCCTGGACTGCTAGGTCCAAATATAAGGGCAAAGTCCCAGCACTAAACAAGAAGCCTGCTGTAGATAATTCAGCCAGGGTTGTACCTAAATAAAGGTACAACAGGTTTGAGTGCTGGTGTTTTGGCAAGATAGGCCACTTTGCCATAGATTGTTGGCACAATTCAAGTGTCAAAGAGAGTAGCAAACTGCCTGCTAGAAGATCTATAGGTAGTTTTGTTAAAAGTCAGACTAACTTGCACCAAGGACCCAAGAGTTATTTGGGTTCTAAGGTTAAGTAATCTATTTTGCAGGTGAGTCCAAGTGGTCATGCCCCTATATGGTACTTGAACAGTGGATGTTCCAGGCACATGACTGGAACTAGGGGGTTGCTGAAGGACTATACACCTATCAAGGATGACCCTAAAGTTACCTTTGGTGGTTCAAAAAAAGGAATCATCAAAGGCTTTGGTAACATTTCTAGTAATCAGATTACTATTACTCAAGTGACCTATGTGAAATGTTTGAAACACAACCTTATAAGCATAAGTCAGCTGAGTGATTTAGGATATGACATCTCATTTGTCAAGAATGGTTGTCATATCAAAAGGTCAATTGATCAAAAGATCATTTTGACAGGATATAGGAAGAGAAATGTTTATTGTCTTGACTTTGTGTGTGAGAACAATGTTTCTCCTATTTGTCTTGTAGCTGATGAGAGAGTCTCACATTATGTTAAATGACACAAGAGGCTGACTAGTAGACCAGATATCATGTATGCTACATGTGTCTGTGCTAGGTACCAAACATGCCCTAAAGAATCTCATCTGACAGCAGTCAAAAGGATTTTGAGATATCTTAAGGGCACACCTTATCTAGGCCTTTGGTACCCTAGGAATGAAGATTTTGTACTGACAGGTTATTCAGATGCAGATTTTGCAGGCTGCAAGGAAGATAAAAAGAGTACTACAGGAACCTGTCAATTTCTAGGTGGAAGGCTGGTGTCATGGAACAGTAAGAAGCAGACCAGTGTGGCTATCTGCACAGCTGAGTCAGAATATGTTGCTGCAGGAAGTTGCTGTGCACAACTTTTATGGATTCAACACCAGCTAGAAGATTATGATATTCAAGTAAGTAGAACACTTTTATTTTGTGTTTTTACAAGTGCCATTTCTATTGCAAATAATTCTGTCTCGCATAGTAGGACTAATTACATTGAAATTAAATACCATTTTCTTAGAGAACATGTAGAAAAAGGAGACATTTCACTAGAATATGTTAAAACAGATAATCAGATAGCTGATATGTTTACTAAGCACATAGATGAAACCAAATTCAATAATTTTAAAATTGAATTAGGAATGTTAAACTTAGAATAGTTTAAAAAAAATTGGCTAAGTAAAATAGTGTCGACACACAGAGTTGTCTGTGTCGACACATAGAAGTGGTGTCGACATTTCAGAGAAATGGTGTCGACACATCTAGACAGTCTGTGTCGACACTTCAGAGAATTAGTGTCGACACATGCAGAGTAGGTGTCGACACATACATGGTGTTGTCGACACTTAGGATTAACACAGAATTCGTCGAGTAGAGTTTCGACTAATCGTCGAGCTGAGATGTATAAGTGTCAACACATATATTCTGTCGACTATATTTGTGTCGACACATAGTTGTTGAGACATTAGAAGTAAGTGTCGACACTTTTCAACAGTGTCGACACATTTCAAGTATTTTGACGCGCCTTTTCACCTTCGATTTTAGAAAGGTATAAATAGGTCTTCACCATTGTTTGTCGACACGCTCACCATAGTTTCGAGACCAAACTTGTGTGTCGACATCTCTCTTCTCTAAATTCAAAATTTCTCCAAACCCTAATGACGCTCAAGTTAGAAGAGAACATCAATGAAGGTTATGAGCTCGTGCGACACGCCTTTGACGACGCGGAACCAGAAATCCAAGGTGTGGTAGCACTAGTTGCAGAGACTGGGTTAGAGTATCTTGTTTCAGAACCAATCAAGATTTGAAAGAAGGAGGTCCTTGAATTCTTTAGTGCAGCTACACTTGATGAAACTGGACTCAAGATTAAGTCCACAGTCCATGAGGCAAAAGTAAACATCACCCAGAAAAGTCTAAGAAAGATTCTACATCTACCTAGAGCTAAAGAAGAGGAAGATGTACTTGCATCAAAGACAAGGGAGGCACTGCAATGGTGTGGACTTGATTCCAGCATGAAGATTGGATCAGTCTTTAATAGGAAATGCATGAACATGCAGGACAAGTTCTTGTCTGAAATAGTAGGCAAGGTAATTCTGAGCAAGCCAGGTGGGCATGATAGAATATCAACTCACATGTTCAGTTTAATGACAAGGATAATTTTCAAACTCAAAACTGATTGGTCAGCAGTAATGTTTGACAAGATTAAAGAAAGTATGAAGAAGCCTAATCTGAGTAGGATTATGAGTTTATACTTATCTGGAAGTATCCCTGAAGTCATGAACCAAGCTGCTGGTTCTAAGATAAATTATATGAGGAGAATAGATGTTAGAATTATCTCAAGGTGGGATAGAGTGTTGACAAAGGAAATGCCAACTCCAGAAAAGGAAGTTCCTCAACAGAAGAAGAAGAAAACTATTGTGGCTCAAGAATCCTCCAGTAGCTCAGAAGAGCAGGTGGTTTTTAGTTCTGATGATGGAGAGGGTGGAAATGCTGGACAGTCACCAGTAAGACCTGAAGATGCACAGAGGCAGGGGGAGCTACCATCTGCTAGCCTCATTCACCTGGATCCACTCCAGGGGGAGCCTCAACATGTGGATGAGCCAACTCACTTAGATAGTGAAAGGGCAACCCAAATAATTCTTGAGGTAATCAATGAAGTTAATCAATCTATTTTCAATATTGAGGATGAAGTATTGACTGAATCATTACTTGATGTTGATCAGCAAACTCAGTTACATAGTCAACCACAAGATGTTGTCATGGAGGACACATCAGTTGCTGATAATGCTCCTGAAATCAGAGATTCTCTAGTCCCTACTCAACAGGAGTTTACACTAGAAGAGCTGTTCCCTGATTTACTACAGACTGATTTTGAGGGAGAGAAAGCAGCTGTTGAGAGAGAGTCAGCTAATCTTGAGGGGGAGCATGTAGAATTTCAGGAAGAAACTGCTAGAAAAGAAACTGAGGAGCAAAGGAATGTTGAGGAGCTACCAAGAGCAGAGAAGGAATTGCCACCTACTCCACAGGATAGAGTAGACATTGCTAGTACTTCTGCTTCAGAGGATAAAGAGCCTGCTAGAGCCAAGAAAAGAAAGCTACAGGTCTTCAAGAGAAGAAGCCAAAGTTACAAGAAAACATTGCAAACTGTGACTCCACAACAAGCTCCAACAACTGATTATAGTACTTTGTTGGTGGCTTTGCAAATAAAGATGGATGAGCAAAGAAAAGCTTTAGAAAAATATATGGATGAATGACATAAATCCCTTCAATTTGATCTGCCTCAAGATATAAAATCTATTAGATTTGATGTAAATCAACATAAGAAGGAAATGACTGATTGTTTTCACAAAGGAGGCAATGCAGTGGTATATCTGGCTACTCATCAAGAGAAGATCAAGACACAGGTTGATGATATGACAGTGAAACAAGGATATGTCCTGGAAAATCAGATTAGGATGAATGATAATCTGACTGTTTCTCATAATGCCATTGTAAGTGAAATGAAAAATATAGCTACTGCCCAGACTGCAGTAAGTGCTACTGCCAAAGAAGCCTTTGATAAGCAATTACAAGAGAGCCTAACTGCTGTTAAAACTGCCATTGAAGATTCTCAAAAGGTTATCACTGAAAAGCTCCAAAGGTTAAAACCTTTTTATAAAAATGGTGTTAACTATCTGAATGCTCAGATCATGTTTCAGAAGGATGATCTTAGGGATCATATAGAAAAAGAAGTCATAAATGAGGAGAGAGTATTAGTCAAAGCAGGCTCTGACCATGCTAAATGGATTTCAAACAGCATCAGAGCTACCCTTGGATATCCACCCTTGTGTGATGATGATAATATAGCAGAATCTGGGACAAATCCTGCATATTTTGGAGGAGAACAAGCTGAAGTAGCTCAGGTGATCTACCATCCTGCAGATTTTGACATGATACATCAGGAGGTACAATCTATGTATATCCCTCCTGAGGGTAATCAGAATATTAGTTTTGAGAAAGTAGTACAGCCTGTGTCAGAGGCAGTATTAAAAGAGCAAGAAGCTCAATTATCCAAGAAGAGGTTCAGAGAACAGGCTGAATTAAGGCCAGATTTTGAGCAATAGAACCCAACTTCCAGAAATATTATTCTGACTGCTTGGAAGGCTGCAAAGGATAATATCCTAGAAAGGGGCAAATGGTATTCTGAGCAGGAGTGGAGAAAACATGAAGCTAGGCAAGAGACCATTGTACAGTACAGAAGAAAGACTAAATTAGGGAAGCTACCTCCTAATGCACAGAAGCCTAGCAAGTATTTTCCTAAGCCTTATCATTATTTTGAGAGACAAAAGATAATGGCTGAAGAACAGAAGAAGAAAGATCTTAAGGGAAAGAAGCCTGCTGATGACAATGATGCTCCAGTTCAAGGTAAGATTCAATCTGGAAAGGTCATTGTTATCAAGGAGCCAGAACAACCATAAGATAGAATTTTCTTAAGTTTACAACTTTGTAATCTTTTGCATTAAAATCTATGTAAAGTTTTGATTAATGAAACTATTGGAAGTTATAACAAAACAATGTTTGATGTTCAAACTATTACATTGTTATTCTGAGATAATTGTTTATACATGTTCTATTTATACATGTTTACTATTTACCCTGTCTTATAATACTGTTATATATCATATTGAGTATTTGTTATGTATGGTGTATATCATTGACTAAGAGTTATGACTTCTCCAAATAGGGGGAGATTGTTGGGTACATTGACAAATGTGTACCAGATTTGAAGAAGCCTCACCCTACTCAATGATATACATCAAGGTGTATTTGATGTGCTTTGAGTTTATATGTGCAGGTTAAGTAATTGCAGGAAATGCAAAAAAGTTTCTAAGTACATGTGTCGACACCTAGAGGTGAAGTGTCGACACTTATGAAGGCTTGTGTCGACACCTAGAGAAGCTGCGTCGACACTTGGAGTAATTGTGTCGACACCAGGAAAGGCAGAGTCGACACCAGAAGAAAAGTGTCGACACATACAGGCAGTGTCGACACACCGTGAAGAATTGTCAACATAATCTGTGTCGACACTTAGAGACAGTGTCGACACCCAGAGAAACTTTGTCGACATCAAATGTGTCGACACCAGTAGGCTGTGTCGACACTCAGCAAGCTTCAACAAAGTTAAAGTACTTGTGTCGACACAAAGGAGATGTGTCGACACTCAGCAAGTTTCAACACATGAAAGTATGTGTCGACACAAAGGAGATGTGTCGACACTCAGTAAAGTTTCAACACATGAAGAATGTGTCGACACAAATGAGATGTGTCGACACTCAGCAAGTTTTCAACACAAGAAGACATGCGTCGACACAAAGGAGTTGTGTCGACACACAGCAGAATTCAACTAAGTGTTAAAGAAGAAGTACTTGTGTCGACATACAGAATCAGTGTCGACACATTCAACAGAAGGCTTGTGTCGACACACAGAATCAGTGTCGACACATTCTGAAGAAGCAGTGTCGAGAAGCTGATACAACAACACAAGGAGTTCTGTCGACACCATCAAGGCTAGTGTCGACACTTAGTCTACTTGTGTCGACACTTAGTCTATTTGTGTCGACACATAATGACTTTCTGTCTCGACACTTTCAGACAGTGACAGTGATTTCAAGAAGTGACTTGATGACCTGACAGTTGCCATTTCAACCTGTCAACTGCAACTGTCAGAGCTGTCAGGAGGTTGTTAGAAACCGGATCAGCCGGTCACCATAGAGAAAGCTTATATAAAGGCTTTTTCTTTCAACAGGGTGTGACAATCAATCAATCAACAAATTATTCATTGAAGATCAATAACAGATTGAAGATCTACACTGAGATCTAACAACACAAAAGAAGAAGACCTTCGACAGAAGATTTAAGAAGTTGGAGAGAGAGAGCTCCTTCTAAAAAGAGCAGCTGCTGAACCAGGCTGCAAAGTAAGATTCAGATTGAGATCTGAATCTCAAGACAGAAGTTGATTGAAAATCATCTTCATAGGAGATTCAACCCTACTGAGTTCTAATTCAAGAAGTTTTGAAGAAAGCTAAGGGAGGTTGATCTCTGCCAAGTTCTTCCAAGAACTCATCAAGAAGCCAGCCAACTCATCTCTCTCTGTCAGAGTTGTGGTTAATTACTTTGTATAATCAAATTCCTGTAGAATCTTATATAGATCTGAGTTGTAAGCCTAAATCTATAAACGCTGAGGTAGGGCATTTGAGCCTGAGTGTAGGAGAATCAATTCTCTGAGTGTAGGTCTTGTTGAAGGCTGAGGTAGGGCTGTTTAGCCTGAGTGTATGTCTTGTTGAAGACTGAGTGGTAGGGATTTGTGGCTGAGTTGTAGGAGTGAGGACACTCTGAGTTGTATAAACCTGTTTGGGGTTCTGAGCTGTAGGATCTGAGAATCTGAGGAGTAGTGCAGAAGTTAGGCCGAATCTAGTACACTACTGGATAGGCGAAGGGGGAAAGTGGATGTACCCAGACCTTGGGGAACCACTATAAAAATCTGTGTGCACTCTGTGTTTGTTTATTTCTGTGATTGCTGAGCTAGCTGTGCTGAATTGCTATAAAAAATTGCAAATACAGGTTTAATTGTTCAGTGTTTCTGCCTTAATTTAAAAAAATAAAGTTCACATATTCACCCCCCCTGTAGGTGGTTAGACACTATTTCTTTCACATAAGTCAATTATGTGATGAAAATTATCAGTTATCTTTTAATGAATCATTACGTTCTATTATTTCTAATGATAACAAACTGTTTTAACTGTAGTTAGACAAAGTAACATATACTTAGTAAATTTTAACTCTGTTAATTCTGAAATCTGTATATTTAACCAAATAAGAAATCTAATGAATTATAACATAAGAGATTAAGTCACATAAATCTTAGGACTATTGCTAAACTATCTAAATACAACCTTGTCAGAGGACTGACTTCTGGTTTTTACAAGAAGGAAAGACTTTGCAGAGATTATCAATTAGCCAAACAAACTAAAAATAGTTGTAAATCCATATTTAAAAGTGATTCACCCAAGATTTTGTATTTATTACATATGAACCTTTTTGGAACTATTGCAGTACAATGTCTGGGAGAGAAATCTTATACTTTAGTCATCGTAGATGATTTCTCTAAATTCACTTGGGTATTCTTTCTGAGAAACAAGTCATATAACTTTAAAGTTCTGACAGATTTTCGTAAGAGCATCAAGATTAAGTACTCTACTCATATTGCATTGGTCAAAAATGATCATGATACTGAATTTGAATCTCTTCTAATACAAGAATTCTGTGAGAAGTAAAGTATCAGACATTGTTTTTCAGCTCCTATAACTGCTCAACAAAATGAAGAAGCTGAAAGAAAAAATAGAACCCTAATTAAATATGCTGGTACATTACTTGCAGATGATCACTTGCCTCTATCCTTTTGGGCAGAAGCAGTAAGCACAACAAATATGTCCTTAACAGAAGTTTAATACATAAACTTAACAGTAAGACTCCCTATAAATTACTTAAAACTAAGAAACCTAAATTAAATTATTTTAAAGTTTTTTGTTGTATTTGTTACATTTATAATAATGATAAGAAAAACCTTAGAAAATTTGAAGGCAAAGCTGCAGTGGGAATTTTCCTTGGATACTCCCAAGTCAGCAAAACTTATATGATTTTTAATAAATCAACTCTTAAAATGGAAGAATCTGTACATGTAACTTTTGATGAGACTAACATGTTTTCATGGAGAAAAAAATTTCTACCATAGACTCTTTTCAGGTACCACATCTGTGCGAGAAATTGGATGATTTAATCCTAATACAAGAGGATACATCACATCTTTCTCAACAGATTGCTGATGATGACAGTGAAGAAGAAAATTCAAAGATGTATGCTGAGAATATTGTGGCAAATGTAATTACATCAGAGTAATTAGTACCACAAGTAGCTGAAGAACCAACTCTACCCACTGATTTTATCACACTAAGGGATCACCCTAGATCTCAAGTGATTCAGGACATATCAGCTGTGTTCAAATAAGACATCAATTGATCCAAGATCAGATGCATGCTTGTTTTAGTTCTCAGATTGAAGCTCAATTCATAAAAGATGCAGAACAAGATCTCAACTGGATCATTGCAATGCAAGAGAAACTCAATCAATTTAAGAGATGTAGAGTTTGAGATTTAGTTCCAAGTCCCAAAGACTATCCAGTCATTGGAATCAAGTGGGTTTTCAGGAACAAGTTGGATGCTCAAAGAATCATCATAAGGAATAAAGCAAGCCTGGTAGCTCAAGGTTATTAACAGGAGGAAGACATAGAATATGACCAAACATTTGCTCCTGTTGTAAGATTAGAGGCTATCAAGATCTTTCTAGCTTTTGCAGCATTCAATGGATTCAAGGTATATCAGATGGATCTCAAGAGTGCTTTTCTAAATGGAGAGCTCAAAGAAGAAGTTTTTGTGGAACAACCACCAGATTTTATCTCTCCAAATCATCCTAACTATGTTTTTAGACTTAACAAATCTCTTTATGGTCTTAAATAAGCTCCAAGAGCTTGGTATGAGACTATTGCTAGTTTTCTTTTAGAGCATAAGTTTAGTAGTGACATTGTAGATAAGACATTATTTATTAGATATCATAAAAATAAACTTTTGCTAGTTCAAATATATGTAGATGATATAATATGTGACTCTACTGATTCCAAAATTTGCAAAAGGTTTTCTGATCTAATGCATTTTAAGTTTGAAATGAACAGTATGAGTGAATTATCCTACTTCCTTGGTTTACAAGTGAAGCAGACTCCTTATGGTATTTTTATATTGCAGTCTAAATATGCTAAAGAGCTTATCAAGAGATTTGGGATGTCAGATGGCTCAGTCATGAAAACACCCATGCCCTCTAATGATGTAGTTGATAATGATGAACATGGTAATCCTGTTGATCAGAAAACATATAGGGCTATTATTGAGTCCATATTATATTTGACAGCTAGTAGACTAGTCATAATGTTTACTACATGTATTTGTGATATGTTTCAAGTAAGTCCCAAAAAATCTCATCTAATTTTATTAAAAAGGATTTTGAGATATATAAAGGGTTGCCCTAATGTAGGTCTCTAGTATCCTACAGAGTCAAGATTTGAATTAACTGGATTCTCAGATGCTGACTATGCTGGATGCAGAGTCGACATAAAAAGCACATTAGAAACTTGTCAGTTTCTTGGTGATAGACTTGTCTCATGATTTTGCAAGATGCAAACATATGTGTCTACCTCAATTGCTGAAACTGAATATATGTCAGCTGGTATTTGTTCACAGATTTTGTGGATTCAAAATCAGTTACTGGATTATGGATACAACTTAAATAATTTAACTATATTTTGTGATAATACCAGTGCAATATCCATTGCACAAAATCCAGTTCTGCATAGTATGACCAAACATATAAAAATTAGGATTCATTTCCTTAGAGATAATGTAGACAAAAATAAAATTAATCTTGTTTTCATTTCTACTGATTTACAAAGTACAGATATTTTCACTAAACATTTAGATGAAAAGAAACATAATTTCTTTTTAATTCAGTTAAACATGATTAATGAAGAATCATTAATTTGATTTTTGTCTGTACTCGGCGAATTGTCCACCTTTCATCGAAAGGAGATCGACAAACTGTGTGCTATTCGAGAAATTTTCGTCGAACGGAGATCGACGAACCTTCCTTTAGAAACTTTCGTCGAACGGAGATCGACAGATTAGTTTCAAGTATTTTTCGTGGAACGGAGCTCGATGAAATATTTTTCTTTCACAAAACTTTCGTTGACCGGAGATCGACGAAATGCATTTCTTTTGAGAATTTTTCATCGAACCGGGTTCGATGCTTTGTCTTGCGTCGGACGGAGTTCGCCTTTTCAAATTCTGAAAACTTATATCTAGGTTTTCATCGAACTCTATCCCGCGCTTTCTCCATTTCCCTTCTCTTGCGCATGATCTTTTCTGTCTTTCAGAGCAATGACGATTTCTCAGGCGATTCTTTCAGCGATGAAATTTGATGCTGGATTTGACATAGACGTGGATTCCTTTCAACATTCTGATCAAATCTTCCAGGATATTCTGAAATTGTTCAAGGATCAGAATCTGAAGAAGTTTATGACTACAAGGATTGAACTTCTAGTTGCTGAAATTAAAGAATGAGTTCATACTGCAAGGTTTCCTGATCAGTCAATAATTACTGGATCAATCTCTGGAAATCAGGTTACTTTATCACCTAGTAGTTTAACTGAAATTTTTGGTTTTGTTAATGGAGAGGATGACATAGAATTGCCCAGTTTTGAATTTGATATTATGCTAGAAAGGTTGGGTCATACACAGGGAAACCCTAACCATCTCTTGAAGAAAATTTTTTTTATAGAGTAAATTTTTGGCTTATATTGTTGGAAAAATCATATTGGGCAAACACTCTGCCCATGATTATGTAACTAGGCACCAGTTCTTGGTGATGTGTGGCTTAGTTAATCAGAAATCTGTTAATTGGGGCATGATTTTGTTTGAATCAATTAAGAAGAAAATCAACAAAAAAGATGTTGGTTATGGAATTGTTCTGGGCATCTTCCTGCAAGCCAAGTGTCCCGAACTCCTGCTCTCCCAGACCATCCACATAAATACATCCAAGAGGCTGACATCTGCCTTATTTGGAAGATGGGAGAGGGTCATCCCTAATCCTTCCAGGGCTACTTCTTCCAGAATAGCTTCTGAAGGCACAAGGGCTGTAACAGCCACTCTCCCAACCCCACCAGAAGTCACTGCTCCTCATATCTCTTCTCCTCCATCATCACACCATTCCCCTAGACAGCTATCTCCACCATCTCACCTACCATCTCCACCTCATTCTCCTATTCTGTCATTAACTCCACATGATGACTCCCTCATTCTTCAGTCACCTATACCACCCATTGCATCTGAAGATATACCATCCACTTCATTTCATCCAGAATCACCCATTCCTCAATCACTCTTATCTCCTATACTCTCTAATCTACCTAACTTCAATCAACTTCCTCCATCTCCACCTCATTCACCTCAAATTCATATATCTTCACCTCACTCCCATATTCAGGAAGAAGCTATTCCTGATGTCACTCCTTATGACATTCCAACAACATCTATACCTCAAGCCTTTACCATTTGTACAACATGCTCCACACCATATTCTTCTACTGCTAATCCACCTTCCACATCTGCTACTCCTAATGATTATATGTATGTTAATTTTTCTTCTATCTCTGCCAACATTCTTGAATTCATCACTCCTGTACTCAAAAGCTCATAGCTGATGCTGTGACTCCTCTTGTTGCTTCCATCTCTGCTCTCTCTGCTCAGCTTGCCTCCTCCAATGTTGTCCCTTCTTCTGGGGGCCTAGATTCAGGTTTCCCTGGATCTAGACAGGGGAGATGTCTTATGAAGAAGCTCCAACAGCCAGAGTTCCAACAGCAGTAGCAACAGACAGCCCAACAGCAGCAGCAGATTTTGTAAATATTCAAGATACTGAGATGTTAATTTCAGCCGAAGAAACAGAAGCAGCATTAGTTATTTCAGAAATAATCACTGTTGGTGATGTGTCTATCCATCCCACACTTGTCCTTCATTCTTTATTATCCAATTTTGATACTCTGCACAATGATTTTTCAGTTATTGTGAATAATTTTGCTAGAGCTATAATATGTTATACTGCTCCTATCAGTCATTCAATTTTAGAAGAGCTAAAGAACAGTCTTACTGTTATATCCTCTCAACCCCCAGTTTCTCAGATAACAGTTACAGTTGATGATACAATAAATGTCATAGAGCCAGTTTCTTCCCCTCCTACTTATGGTTGGGATGAAACTCCTATGCCTAATTTAGATGATATTATGTTTCAATATATGGAACAAGATGATAATGCAAATATTCAAGCAACAGATATTGAAGATACACAACCAGTAGTTTCAGTTCCTGATCAGTAAGAATTGCTTAAGCAGCTAGATGCTCTATATGATCATCCTGTAGAAGATTCTAATGATGATGAGGAATCAGATGCGTCGGATGATTCTGGTTCTAAGAAAGGAAGCTTAAGAAAAAGAAGGCTCCAACTAAGGTTGTTTCTCAACCTTCAGTTACTGCAGACATTTCATATTACATATTGCATGAAATACCTCTCACTGCAGATCTACCTCACTGGATGAGATATTCTAAAAATGAAATGAAAAATAAGAAAAGATGAAAATGTATGCTTCTCCTCCAAGGTCTAGGAGAGGACCTCCTCCTCCACTAGCAGCAGGAGCAACAAGAACTATTTCTAAAAAGCCTACACCTTCTCAACATTCTCAGGTCAGTCAGAGCAGACCCTTTAGGTCAGGATCACAAGGCAGCAACCGGCATTCAGGCCAGAGTAAACAACAGCAGCAGTCAAGCACATAAAGGCCTCCTCCAACCTATGTTCCAGAGTTGGATCCAAATTTTAGAATGGCTAGATTGAAAGAGTTAATTGCTTTGTCACAGATAAAGAAAGCTAGAGAAGAAGGTAAAGACATATCTCAGTTCACCACTATGGTCTCCTACAGGCAAAAAGAATATGAAAGATATTCTAAGAATAACTTATTTAATGTTGATGAATATATGAGCTTACATCCAGAAGCTGTAGTACCAAGGACAACATCTCTAAAGATAATTGACTCTTAAGACTTGAAGATGACTCAAAGTGAAGCTGCAAATCCCAACAGAAAGCTGGTCTTCACAAAACCTTTATCTGATAACTCTAAGAAAGATTCTTAGTTTCTGATTTACTTTAAAACTGTGTTTATGTTTATAACTCTCAAAGCACTTATTTTATATATCTGCTGAAAGTTTCATTTCTGTTAGATATTTTATGCTGTGTTTTTCATTTGTAAATAGTATCCTCACCCAAATAGAGGGAGATTGTTGGAATCCTATTACTGATTTGGGGTAGGATTACTATTAGGATGTCTAGATTGAGCCATGTTGTATAGTGTAGGGTCATATGTTATTCTTTCCAGGGTTGCTACTTCAAGAAGAACTCCAGAGAAAAAGAAGTTCAACAGATTCAGAAATTCGCTCGACGAAAGCAGAGCGCAGATGACGATCGCCGAGCTCAGCTCGACGAACTCAGAGTTTTACCTCTGAGCTTTTCTCGACGAAATCTGAGCTACGGTCGACGAATTACTTACCCAGTTCGACGAAGTCCTTGCTCAGGTCGACGAAATCTTTAGTCAGTTCGTCTAATTCTCTGCAGTTATTCAGACGGTTTATATTCAGAAGTAAATTATTTTTAAACAGCTAATTCCAGACAGTTATGCTCTGGTATTTAGTGTTGAATATTCTTAATGAATATGACCATTTTTGGCAGCATTAAATACGAATTGATCACAGAGAATTCATTTTAATTATTCACCATGGCAGTTAAGGAATAAATTTATATCCAATATTCAAGTTCAGCCGTTACAAATTCTTAGAGACTACTCAGGCTATTCAAGAAATGTTTTCAAAATTCAAATACTTGGATATTTTCTCAGGAATATATACTCAGAATTTTTTGCTTTGCTGAATATAGATAAACAAGTGAGACATCAGACAAAAATCAACACACAGAGTTCTTGAATATCTTCTACTCTGCAAGAGACAATCAATCTTTCATCTGTCTAAAAGCTTTACTGGAGAGAAATACAATTGTTGAAGACCTACATCCTGAAGAGAAGTCTCCCTCACCTGATTACAATCTATACATAAATAAGGTGGAGCTTTTAGCTTCATCATCCGCTCAATCTTCTCAGATAAATTTGAAAGAGAAGACAACATCACTTTTAGTTTTATTTTTCTAACTGTGTCCAGAGTTATAACTCTTTTCAAAAGTTGACCCATTTGGTTCTTATGTCACCCGATCAAAAGACTTAGTTTGGTTTTTGGGCACCTGCTCAAAAGCTCAAAGGGTTACTATATCTCTCTTTGAAAATAGATCTTTTGCTGACAGTGCACCTGATTAAAAACCTGTAGTGGCTTCCTACCAGAGTGGTAGAAGAGTGGATGTACCCAGATTTATTGGGGAACCACTATAAACTCCTTGTGTCTTCTGTGATTGTTATTCTCTCTGTTTGTGTGCTGTGATTTGTTTTGTTTTTTTGCTTTATATATTTATATATATCACTAGTTTTTAAATCCGCTATAAAACTAAATTAAATCTTTTAATATACACTATTCACTCCCCTCTAGTGTAAAGTAAATCTATCCCTCATTTTCAATTGCTATCAGAGGGCAGGTTATTTGGTTTTACAGGTCAACACCTGAACCACTAGATCTTATTTTATTTAGAGTGTTTTATTATCATGACACAGAACAAAGAATATTTAAGCACTAGACCTACAATGTGCAATCTGAATAAGTTTGCACCATGAAAGACAATGATTAGGCTGTATATGAACTCTATTGATGCAGACATCTACATTTCCTTCTTGACAGGTTCACCTCAACCAGTGACATCAACAAGTACCAGTGCAGTGCCACCACCAGAATGGACAGAGACACAAAAAAAGCTGAAGATTGCTGATGCCAAAGAAATGAACATATTGACTCAGACTATGTCAGATGGCATTTTCCAGAAGGTTGCTGAATGCTTTTCAGCAAAACACATTTGGGACTCCCTAAACACAATGGTTGCTGGATCTGCTGATGAGAGAAAAGACAAAATATCACATCTTATCTCTCAATATGAAAACTTCAAGAAGGGAGAATCTGAATCTGTAGCTGAGATGTACACTAGCCCAGTCTCATTGTAAATGAACTGAAAACACTGGAAAAGAACATCACATTGACAAAAGTCAATGATAAGATCCTCACGTGTTTCCCTAATACATGAGACTCAAGGATCTGATCAATCAAGGAAGCCAGAAGACTAAATGAGATTTCTACATAGACTTTGTTGGGCAAACTCAAATCTTATGAGCAGCTCATCAAGTCAAGGGAAGCAGAACAAAGGACACCACCTGCAGCAAAGAAAGAGAAGAACATTGCCTTACAGGCAACATAAGAAGGAGAAATTCTTTCAGAGAATGAAGATCTTATAGGTCTCTTGGCTAAGAGATTGTATAAGATGACAATGAAAGACTTCAGGAGGAGATCTTTCAGAAACACTGACAAGTCAAGGTATGACAAGACATCCACTAAAGAAATTGTGTGTTATGGGTGCCGCAAGCCAGGACATATTCTTCCTGAATGTCCTGAGAATCAGAAGAAGAAAAAAAGAAAGAGAAAGATCACTGACATAGTTGTCAAGGCGCGCGCCGAGGCGCGCCTGAGGCGCCGGGAGCACCAGGCGCAGCCCGCCGCGCCTCAGCACAGCTGAGGCGGGCGATGTGCCCCAGGCGCACCTCAGGCGCGCTCAGGCGCACCTAGGCACGCGCCTTACTGGCTCCCAGGCCCGCCAAAGGCGCTCCCGGGACTTTCAAAGAATTTTTTTAAAAAACATTTTAGATATGGGCAAAAACATGATCTTAGACGCAACCGAGACACCCCATAGGCGCACTTGGGCGCCCAATTCGCTGAAATTGTGCGAATTGGGCGCCCAATTCGCTGAAATTCCGCGAATTGAGCGCCCATTTCGCGGAAATTCCGCGATTTCGCTCAATTTCAGCGAATTGGACGCCCAATTCGCAAAATTTCAGCGAATTGGGCGCCCAATTCGCACAATTTCAGCGAATTGGCCTCCCAATTTGCTCAATTTCATCGAATTGGGCTCCCAATTCGCTCAATTTCCCTTTTCCCCCAATTTTGCGCCTCACGTGCCTTAGACGCGCGCCTGCGCCTTGCGCCTAGGCTCCAGGGGCCCTTTGTGCCTCTGTGCGACTTGCGCCTTTGATAACTTAGATCACAAGAAGCACTTCAAAAGACCTTCTTTTGACAAACACAAACAGAATGAGAGGAGTTTTGTAGCTGAAACCTGTAGTGACTCAGATGATGAGTCTTCACCCTGTACAAGTCAAGATGAAGAGGAAGCTCATGTCAAAGAACTATGCTTGATGACAATCAATGCATCATGCAGTAATTTTGAGGGTGAATCAGAATCGTAAGAAGATCTGGTAATCTCTACCCTTGACTTTTCTTGAGGATAATTTTAAAAAGATTTCAAATTGTTATGCAAAGACCCAATAAAATCTGAGAAGGAGATAAAACTTCTCAGAGAAAAGATAACTGAATTAAATGATTTTTCTTCTGAAAACATAAAACTTAAAGAGGATTTGAAAAATCTTAAATAACAAACAAATTCACTAGAACAAAAATTAACGCAGGCCAAGCAGTTTGAAGAATCCCTTAATGGGAGAACCATCAAACTGATGAATATCACAAACACAGTAAATGACAGGCTAAATGACAAACTAGGCTTGAATGTTTTATCAAGTCAATCTCAGTTATTTCAGAAAAATATTTTATCAACACCTATAAAATTTGTTTTTGTCAAAGAAAATGAAATTTTACAAGTCACAGATAAAGCCACTAAAATTTCACAAAAGAATAAGCAAGAGCAAATTAAAAATCTTCAGAAAAACCATGTTCAAAACAATTCGTCGAATAGAGCTCGACAAAATAATGATTATTCGTCGAACAGAGCTCGACGAACTATGAACGCAGAATTTGTGCACAATTATTCACATGGTGGTCGACGAATTCACTATGATTCGTCGAACTGCGATCGACGAACGAACAACGCAGAATATGACCAATATTATTCTGCGAACAGAGCTCGACGAACTCACTTTCATTCGTCGAACTCAGATCGACGAATTCACTTTAATTCGTCGAACCCAAATTCTTTTAACAGAAATTTTAATTCTTTTAAATAATATAATCAGACACAAAACTTTAAGAATCATTTTACTCGGTGGATAATTCCTGATAGGAGATTTCATCCACTTGGTTATCAAGATCAATCTGAATACTCTTTTATTTCTACTGGTTACATCAAGAAAGTAAGACCCAAGGTAACCAGGGTCAAAACATCTACTTTGTTTTGCAGGGAAAGAATTATCCTAGCACAGAGAAAAAATAGTATTTGGATAGTGGGTGCTCAAAACACATGACAAGATGCAAATACAACTTGCAAGAATTCAAAGCTAAGCTTGGACCTAATGTCATTTTTGGAGACTACAACTGTGGCCAGACTAAGGGCTATAAAATTGTCAAGGTTGGAGAAGTTACCTTCATAGAGGTAGCTTATATGAAAGGTCTCAAACATAACCTGATATTCATAAGTCAATTATGTGATGAATATTATCAGGTATCTTTTAGTAAATCATTATGTTCAATTATTTCTAATGATAACCAAACTGTTTTAACTGCAGTTAGACAAGGTAACATATAGTTAGTAAATTTTAACTCTGTTAAATCTGAAATCTGTCTATTTAATCAAATTAATAAATCTAATGAATTATGACATAAGAGATTAAGTCACATAAATATTAGCACTATTGCTAAACTATATAAAGATAACCTTGTCAGAGTACCGTCTTCTGGTTCTTACAAGAAGAAAGGACATTGCAGAGCTTGTCAATTAGACAAACAAACTAAACATAGCTGTAAATCCATGTCGAAAAGTAATTCACCCAGGATTTTGTATTTGTTACATATGAACCTTTTTGGACCTATTGCAGTACAAAGTCTGGGAGGGAAATCTTATACCTTAGTCATCATAGATGATTTCTCTTGATTCACTTGGGTATTCTTTCTGAGAAACAAGTTAGATAACTTTAAAGTTCTTACAGATTTTCGTAAGAGCATCAAGATTGAGTACTATATCCAGATTGCATTGATCAGAAGTGATCATGACATGAGTTTGAATCTATTCTGATGCAAGAATTTTGTGAGAAGCAAGTTATTAGACATTGTTTTTCAGCTCTTATAACTTCTCAACAAAATGAGGTAGCTGAAAGGAAAAATAGAACCCTAATTGAATATGCTGGTACATTACTTATAGATGCTCACTTGCCCCTATCTTTTTGGGCAGAGACAGTAAACACAACAAATTATGTTCTTAACAGAAGTTAATACATAGACTTAAGGGTAACACTTCCTATGAATTACTTAAATCTAAGAAACATAAATTAAATTATTTTAAAATTTTTGTTTGCATGCGTTACATTAATAATAGTGATAAAAAACACCATATTAAATTTGAAGTCAAAGGTGCAGAGGGAATTTTCCGTGGATACTCCCAAGTCAGCAAGGCTTATAGGGTTTTTAATAAATCAACTCTTAAAATAGAAGAATCTGTACATGTAACTTTTGATGAGACTAACATGTTTTTTAAGGAGAAAAACATTTCTACCATAAACTCTTTTCAGGTACCACATCTGTGTGAGAATTTAGATTATTTTATCCTAATACAAGAGGATACATCACATCTTTCTCAACAGATTGCTGATGATGACAGTGAAAAAGAAAATTCAGAGAGGTATACTGAGAATATTGTGTCAAATGTAATTCCACCAGAGGAATTAGTACCACAAGTAGCTGAAGAACCAACTCTACCTACCGATTTTGTCACACTAAGGGATCACCCTAGATCTCAAGTGATTGTGGACATATCAGCTGGTGTTCAAACAAGACATCAATTGAACCAAGATCAGATGCGTGCTTGTTTTATTTTTCAGATTGAAGCTAAATCCATAAAAGATGCAGAACAAGCTCCTCACTGGATCATTGCAATGCAAGAGGAACTCAATCAATTTGAGAGATGTAGAGTTTGAGATTTAGTTTCAAGACGCAAAGACTATTCAGTCATTGGAAGCAAGTGGGTCTTCAGGAACAAGTTGAATGCTCAAAGAATCATCATAAAGAATAAAGCAAGACTGGTAGCTCAAGGTTATTCACAGGAGCAAGACATAGACTATTACCAGACATTTGCTCCTATTGCAAGGTTAGAGGCTATCAGGATCTTTCTAGCTTTTGCAACATTCAAGAGATTCAAAGTATATCAGATGGATGTTAAGAGTGCTTTTCTAAATGAAGAGCTTAAAAAAGAAGTTTTGTGGAACAACCACCGGTCCACCAGGTTTTATTTCTTCAACTTATCCTAACTATGTTTTTAGACTTAACAAAGCTTTTCATGGTCTTAAATAAGATTCAAGAGTTTGGTATGAGACTCTTGCTAGTTTTCTTTTAGAGCATAAGTTTAGTAGAGACATTGTAGATAAGACATTATTTGTTAGACATCATAAAAATAAATTTTTGGTAGTTCAAATATATGTAGATGATATAATATTTGACTCTATTGATTCTAAATTTTGCAAAAAGTTTTCTGACCAAAAGCATTCTATGTTTGAAATGAGCAGTATGAGTGAATTATCCTACTTCCTTGGTTTACAAGTGAAGCAGACTACTGATGGTATTTTTATATCCCAGTCTAAGTATGCTAAAAACTTATCAAAAGATTTGAGATGTCAGATGCCTCAGTCATGAAAACACTCATGCCCTCTAATGTTGTAGTTGATAATGATGAACAGGATAAGTCTGTTGATCAAAAAACATATAGGGCTATTGTTGGGTCACTATTATATTTGATAGCTCGTACACCAGACATAATGTTTGCTACATGTATTTGTGCTAGATTTCAAGTAAGTCCCAAAAAATCTTATTTAGTTTTATTAAAAAGGATTTTGAGATATATAAAGGGTTGCCCTAATCTAAGTCTCTCTTATCCTACAGAGTCATGATTTGAATTAACTGGATTCTCAGATGCTGACTAGATGCTGACTATGCTCCATGCAGAGTTGACATGAAAAACACATTAGGAACTTGTTAGTTTCTTGGTGATAGGTTTGTGTCATGATTTTGCAAGATGCAAACATCTGTGTCAACCTCAACTGCTGAAGGTGAATATTTGTCAGCTGCTAGTTGTTGTTCACAGATTTTGTGGATTCAAAATCAGTTACTGGATTATGGATATAACTTAAATAATTCAACTATATTTTGTGATAATACCAGTGCTGTATCCATTGCACAAAATCCAGTTCTGCATAATAGTACCAAATATATAGAGATTAGACATCATTTTTTTTAGAGATAATGTAGATAAAAATAAAATCAATCTTATTTTCATTTCTACTGATTTATAAAGGGCATATATTTTCACTAAACACTTAGATAAAAGAAACATCTTTTCTTTTTTAAATCAGTTAGACATGATTAATGAAGAATCATTAATTTGATTTTTGTCTGTGCTCGACGAATTGTCCACCTTTCGTCGACGGAGATCGACGAACTGTGAGCTATTCGGGAAATTTTCGTCGAACGGAGATCGACCAACCTTCCTATAGAAACTTTCGTCGAACGGAGATCGACGGATTAGTTTCAAGTATTTTTCGTTGAACGGAGCTCGACGAATTATTTTTCTTTCGCAAAACTTTCGTTGACCGGAGATCGACGAAATGCATTTCTTTTGAGAATTTTTCATCGAACCAGGTTCGATGCTTTGTCTTGCGTCGGACGGAGTTCGCCTTTTCAACTTCTGAAAACTTATATCTATGTTTTCATCGAACTCTATCCCGCGCTTTCTCCATTTCCCTTCTCTTGCGCTTGATCTTTTCTGTATTGCGGAGCAATGACGAATTCTCAGGCGATTCTTTCAGCTATGAAATTTGATGCTAGATTTGACATAGACATGGATTCCTTTCAACATTCTGATCAAATATTTCAGGATATTCTGAAATTGTTCCGAGAAGATCTACAAGATGGAACTAAAAGTTTATGACTACAATGATGGAACTTCCAGTTGCTGAAATTAAAAAAATGGGTTCACACTGCAAGGTTTCCTGATCAGTCAACAGTTACTGGATCAATCTCTAGAAATCAGGTTACTTTATCACCTGATATTTTAACAAAAATTTTTGGTTTTGTTAACGGAGAGGATGACATAGACTTGTCCAGTTCTGAATTTGATATTATGCTAGAAAGATTGGGTCATACACAGGAAACCCTAACCATCTCTTGAATAAAAAGTTTTCTATAGAGTATAAATTTTTGGCTGATATTGTTGGAAAAGTCATATTGGGCAAGCACTCTGCCCATGAATATGTAACTAGACACCAGTTCTTGGTGATGTGTGCCTTAGTTAATCAAAAATCTGTTAATTGGGGCATGATTTTATTTGAATCAATTAAGAAGAAAATCAACAAAAAAGATGTTGGTTATAGAAGGGTTCTGGGCATCTTTCTGCAAGCCAAGTGCCCTGAACTCCTAGTCTTCCAGACCATCCACATAATGCATTCAAGAGCCCGACATCTACCTTATTGGAAGATGGTAGAGGGTCATCCCTAAGCCTTCCAGGGATACTTCTTCCAGAATAGCTTCTGAAGGCACAAGGCTGTAACAGCCACTCTCACACCCCAGCAGAAGTCACTGCTCCTCATATCTTTTCTCCTCCTCCATCATCACACCATTCCCCTAGACAGCTGTCTCCACCATCTCACCTACCACTCCAATATCTCACCTGCCATCTTCACCTCATTCTCCTATTTTGTCATCAACTCCACATGATGACTCCCTCATTCTTCAGTCACCTATACCACCCATTGCATCTGAAGATATACCATCCACTTCATTTCATCCAGAATCACCCATTCCTCAGTCACCCTCATCTCCTCTACTCTCTAATCTACCTAACTTCAATCAACTTCCTCCATCTCCACCTCATTCACCTCAAATTCATATATCTTCACCTCACTCCCCTATTCAGGAAGAAGCTATTCTTGATGTCACTCCTTATGACATTCCAACATCATCTATACCTCAAGCCTTTACCATTTGTCCAACATGCTCCACACCATCTTCTTCTACTGATAATCCACCTCCACATCTGCTACTCCTAATGATTATATGTATGTGTATTTTTCTTCCATCTCTGCCAACATTCTTGAATTCATCACTCCGACACTCAAAAGCTGATAGCTGATGTTGTGGCTCCTCTTGTTGCTTCCATCTCTGCTCTCTCTGCTCAGCTTGCCTCCTCCCATGTTGTCCCTTCTTTGAGGGCCTAGATTCAGGTTTCCCTGGATCTAGCAGG
Organism: Platanthera guangdongensis; assembly: GCA_039583875.1. Lineage (NCBI taxonomy): Eukaryota > Viridiplantae > Streptophyta > Magnoliopsida > Asparagales > Orchidaceae > Platanthera > Platanthera guangdongensis. Next base: position 178,904,482 of record CM077152.1, on the reverse strand, counting down.
GGGAGATGTCTTATGAAGAAACTCCACCAACAGCCATAGTTCCAGCAGCAGCAACAGACAGCCCAACAGCAGCAGCAACAACAGATTTTGTAAATATTCAAGATACTGAGATGTTAAGTTCAGCTGAAGAAACAGAAGCAACATAGTTATTTCAGAAATAATCACTGTTGTGATGTGTCTATCCATCTCACAGTTGAA